>VWZD01008612.1:931766-1129622 GCA_013396695.1 Sakesphorus luctuosus
GTGTGGATATGCTGCGGGCTGGACTTTGCAAAGGAATCCGGGCGGGGGTGGGAGAGGGAGGGCGGTTGGAGCGTTTGGCGGCGCGGACCACGGTCGTGCCTTGTAACGAAGGGAGGGTGGAAGGGATGCGGGGCTGTACCGCCGCTCTGTGCCCGCTCCCGGCTGGCATGTGCGCGCCTGTGTGCGCGCCCGTGTCCCTCTTGCCCTCCCCCGCCGGGAGGCAGAGGGCGACGGGGCGCCCATGGCAGAGGGGAGACGGCACCCGCCGAGCCGGTTGCGGCAAAAAATTGCGGTAGTGCCAGCACTGCTGGCCGGGCTCGCCGCCCCGCAGCCAGCCCCACGCACCGCCCGCAGCGTGCCCGCTCGGCACCGGCCGGGGCCGCGGGGCTGAGGAAGAAGAGGGGACTCGAGCGTGGGCGAGGCAGGGATTCGGGAGCACCGCGCCTGGCAGTGGGAGGGAGATGGAGCGGTGGGGGCGCGGGGGCATTGGGCTGCCCCTGGGGGCGCGCTCCCAGCGGCCAGAATCGGGAGCGTGCGGGCATCAGCAGCGACTGCTCCGCTCCCCCTACTCCCTGTGCACCTGCTCCACGGCCTCCTTGACCCCTTCAGCCATCCTTTCCTCTCATCATCTCCTCGCAGCTTTCTTCTCCCTGTTGTCCTTCTGTCCAGCGTTCTCTCCTGCCCCCTCCTCTGCCCTCCCTTCCAGGTCCCCCGGCTCATCCTCCCATTGTGTCTCTCTCCAGTCTGGTTTTCTTCCCTCCAGCTGGCTCCTGCTTTCTTCACTTTAAACCCTGGCTCTCTCCTGCCAACTCAGTGGCTTCCCACAGCAGTAAATGCAAGGGACAAGTTGGGAAATGGGGGTAATGGGAAAATGAGGGGAGTGCAACGTATTGATTATTGATGGATTTGTTTAAAAAAAAAAAAGCTACCCTCTAACTCAGAGGGAATGGTGCGGCTCCAGTTGTTCTGTGTAAAAAATGGCAGCTCAGTTGGCCTGACAATATGCAAAGGGTTCTTATCAATGCAGGAATAAGAGAAAATTACATAATGTTTTAGAAAAAAAAATAGTTCTCAGGTTTCAGTAGTGTCAGGCTGGTGAATTGTGACTTTGTTTTGCCCTGCAAGTTAGTGTATTCCTGGGGATGGGGCTGTATGCTTGTGCATGCTGCTTCGTGTCTGTGTGCTTCCACTGGTCACCCAGAGCTGATGTTCTTATTCTGTGGATAGTTGTATTTCTGCAATCAGTTTACCACCTATGTATTCAAACGAGGTATAAGAAGTGACAGAAACAATGTGTATGCATGCCTATGTATCACTTGAGTAAATGTGTTTATTATCATAGTGATAAATCTGTATGTGTTGATGCTATAGATACATACACTGAGTACTGACATTGCTTTTTGTGTCTGCGTCTTTATCCTTTCTGCATCATGCTATCCCAGCCCAGATGTTTGGACATGCATAACATCAGCATTTGTGTTTAATATCCCTGAAATGCACGGCAACATGTGAGCAGTGCAGGACTGAGGACAGTAAATATGCATAAAATTGGAATCTCCTTTGGTTATTTTACTTTGTTAGTTATGCATGCTTGGCGTGTACAAGAGAGAGAAATATATTTGACAGACCTCAGAGTTATTTGTGTTTGTATACAGAAATTTCCATTCTGTGTTTGAAATCATTCTAGCTCCCGTGTAGTTGTTTGGTTGTTAAAATCTTTCATGTTACTTTAAATTCAGGGCTTGTAGTTTATCTATAATCTTTGGCAGGTACAGTAGCTCAGTGGTGTACAATTTTTAACCCAAATGATGTTTTGGAACAATGTCAACTGAAAAATATTTTCTTTTTTCTTTCCTTCTTTCTTCAGATTCTTTGTCTTTGTTCAGGAGCCTAAGGTTGCTTGCTGATCACAAGAAGATGTTTCTGTGGGTCTTTCTGGTTCTGTCATCTCCAGTTTCTTCTACAACTGCAGAGGCTGATATATCTGTGGAAATTTGCAATGTTTGCTCCTGTGTGTCAGTTGAGAATGTACTCTATGTCAACTGTGAGAAGGTTGCAGTCTACAGACCAAATCAGCTTAAACCACCGTGGTCTACTTTTTACCACCTCAACTTTCAAAACAACCTGCTAATTGTTCTATATCCAAATTCCTTTCTTAATTTTACACATGCAGTGTCCTTGCAACTGGGTAATAATAAGTTGCAGAACATTGAGGGAGGGGCCTTTATGGGTCTTAGTTCATTAAAACAGTTGCACTTAAACAACAATGAATTAAAGATTCTCCGGGCTGACACTTTCCTTGGCATAGAGAACTTGGAGTATCTCCAAGCTGACTACAATTTAATCAAGTTTATTGAACGGGGAGCCTTCAATAAGCTTCACAAGCTGAAAGTCCTGATACTTAATGACAATCTGATTTCATTCCTTCCTGATAATATTTTTCGATTTGCTTCTCTAACCCATCTGGATATACGGGGGAATCGAATACAGAAACTTCCATACATTGGAGTTCTGGAACACATTGGGCGAATTGTTGAATTGCAGCTGGAAGACAACCCCTGGAATTGTACTTGTGATTTGTTGCCTTTGAAAGCGTGGCTGGAGAACATGCCCTATAACATCTACATTGGAGAAGCCATCTGTGAGACACCCAGTGACTTGTACGGACGGCTGCTGAAAGAAACCAATAAGCAAGAGCTGTGCTCCATGGGGACAGGGAGTGATTTTGACGTGCGCATCCTGCCTCCCTCCCAGCTGGAGCCCGGTTACAGCACACCAAACGGCCACACCACTCAAACATCAGTGCACAGATTAGTCACAAAGCCACCAAAGACTACAAATCCTTCGAAGATCTCGGGGATAGTAGCAGGCAAAGCGTTCTCTAATCGCAATCTCAGTCAAATTGTATCTTACCAGACCAGGGTGCCTCCTTTAACTCCTTGTCCGGTCCCTTGTGTTTGCAAAACACATCCTTCAGACTTGGGATTGAGTGTAAATTGCCAAGAAAGAAATATAGAATCGATGGCTGAACTCGTACCAAAACCTTTAAATGCCAAGAAGCTGCATGTAAATGGCAATTACATTAAGGATGTGGATACTACGGATTTCTCTGAGTTTGAGGGGCTGGATTTGCTGCATTTAGGCAGTAATCGGATCTCGGTGATCAAAGGAGATGTGTTCCGCAACCTTACAAATTTACGGAGATTGTATCTCAATGGCAATCAGATAGAGCGTCTGAGCCCAGAAATGTTCACTGGCCTCCACAACTTGCAGTATCTGTATTTGGAATACAATGTTATCAAAGAAATCCTAGCAGGCACTTTTGACTTGATGCCCAATTTGCAGTTGCTCTACCTGAACAACAACCTTCTACGAAGCTTGCCAGCGTACATTTTTGCTGGTGCACCACTTGCTAGACTGAATCTGAGGAACAATCACTTCATGTATTTACCTGTAAGTGGTGTTCTTGATCAGCTAAAATCTCTTACACAAATAGATTTGGAAGGTAATCCGTGGGACTGCACTTGTGATTTAGTTGCTTTAAAACTGTGGCTTGAAAAGCTAAATGAAGGTATTGTGGTGAAGGAATTGAAATGTGAAACACCTGTACAGTTTGCTAACATAGAACTTAAGTCTCTGAAAAATGAGATCCTGTGTCCTAAACTTTTAAACAAGCCATCTGCTCTGTTCACTAGCCCTATGACTGCTGTTACTTTTACAACACCACCAGGACCAGTTCGGAGTCCTCCTGGTGGCCCAGTTCCGTTATCCATCCTAATCTTAAGCATATTAGTTGTGCTGATTTTAACAGTGTTTGTTGCTTTTTGTCTTCTCGTTTTTGTGCTTCGGCGCAACAAAAAACCAACTGTAAAGCATGAAGGGATTGGAAATCAAGAATGCAGTTCTATGCAACTGCAGCTAAGAAAGCACGACCACAAGTCTAACAAAAAGGATGGACTAGGTGCAGAGGCCTTCATTCCTCAAACCATTGAGCAGATGAGCAAAAGTCATACCTGTGGCTTAAAAGAGTCTGAAACAGGCTTCACGTTTGCTGACCCACCAGGGCAAAAAGTCATTCTGAGAAATATTAATGACAAGGAAAAAGATTTATTGCATGTGGATACCAGAAAAAGACTTAGCACAATTGATGAACTGGACGAATTATTCCCTGGGAGGGATTCCAATGTATTTATTCAAAATTTCCTTGAAAGTAAAAAAGAATACAACAGCATAGGTGTCAGTGGCTTTGAGATACGTTACCCAGAGAAACTACAAGACAAAAAAAACAAGAAATCACTAATAGGTGGTAATCATAGTAAAATTGTAGTAGAACAAAGAAAAAGTGAATATTTTGAACTAAAAGCTAAACTTCAAGGTTCACCTGACTACCTACAAGTCCTTGAAGAGCAAACAGCTTTGAATAAAATATAGGTCACACAATCTTATTGCCTACAGAGGACATTTATTTAATGATGAAAGTGCCTTTTGTTGACTTTTAACTTCCAAATACTATATTATATTGGTAGGCATAGAGGCAGGTGTATCCAAGGGTGTCTGATTAACTGTAGCTGCGTATGATTTGTCAAGTAGAGGAGAATTTCCGTAATAGATTTTACTACATAAAGCTCATGCCCTGTGGAATCCTGTAGGGATACTGCAAACTCTATTGCCAAAGGGATGCTTTATACACGTTACACTGAATTTAACCTCAAGAGGCATATATGTTTTGTATCTTAAATGCAAACCATCGTCTCCTTGTGATTTGTTAGAGCAAACACAAGAAACCTGGTACTGATATTTGTACCTCAGCTGGGTCCTTCATCCTGCACGTGGATTTAAGTTGGTGGAACTGGAATAATCCTTTGATTTGTGGTGTTGTAATGACACTGTTTAAAGCTTATCTGGAAAGTAACAAGCATGCAAAGAGAGAACATTCAATAGTATGTGTAAATTGGTTACATTTATGGGCTGCATCTTGAAACCACTGGAATTATAATGTTAAATTGTGCAAATATTTGTTTAAAATATACCATGCATTACATACCTATGAAATAAATTTGACCACTTGAAGCATACATGTCTATACAGAAACTTATAAAAAAAGAAAGAAAACAGTTCAACCTGACTTCTGCAGTATTTGTGACATCTGAAGAAAATATTTGATGTTTATGCAGAATCTGTTCTAAGACTCATCTCCAATTAAAACTAGAATTCCTTCTCAGTTATGTGAAACTCTTGCAACCCAACAGGTTGTCCAAAAGTGTCAAAGTGCTTACTGTGTGAGCGTAGCAGAAATTATTTTTGTAATATAATTCATATTTATGAAATACTTTGTATACTAAATAGGAAAAAAATATGTACTCCTTAATATGTATTTAATATGCCTGACTTGTTTTCCTGATCACAATGCATTAATCATTCAGTATAAATAAAACCAGAACAATATACCAAACAGCAACTGGGAGTGTAATGTATAGCATTATCCAGAACTAAGTGATCAGATATAATAATAAAAGAAAAACCTGTTCTGTACTATTCTTGTGAGATTAGCATATTATCTTATTTCAGATTCGTTACCAATGGTGCATTTTAAAACAGATTCATTAGTTTTTTAGTATTGTGTCTCAGGCAATTATTTGCCATCACTTTTCTTGCTTTTCAGGTCTCTACAGCTTAATCAAAATAGAAGTATTTACAGGAATTCATGCTAAGGGTAATATTTTAATTGTATATCCAGAAGTTTCTGCTCTTATTATCTGTCTGGCTGCTGTTAGTCAGTAAAACCTGATCAGAACAGTGAACAATATGGTAAATCACGTGTAAAACCACAGTGTAAAATGAGTATAGCGGTCTAAGTTCAGAATATTGTGTAGCCCATATCTAGAGCGTAAAAACTTGCCTTTGTGAAAGCTGAATCTAAATAGCTAAGAAAAAAAAAAGGTTGAAGAATGGAAAATCCCCATTGTAACTCACTTAGAGGTGGTACCTTGACATGAGAATGGAGATACATTGGTAAAGCATCCCACAAAAAAAAAATCTATGCGATGAGATTAATAAAACTTCTTTGACTTGGTGAGCTTTGGATAAGACCCTCTTACCTCCTATGCTTCCAGAACCTTTACCCCTTCCTACCTTTTATAATCAATTCATAAGTCAATTAAGATAGTAGGATGTAAACATGAATGTTTCTCATGAATCTGAAACTAGCAAAAATTAGAGCAAGACCCACTAATAATACTATGGAGAAGGCTGTGTCAGCTATTTCCAATACAAACCTCTAATTTCAGGGCTTTATTACACTGAGTCAAAATTTTTATTCTGGAATGATACTTGGCAAACAGCCTGCAGTATATTTTTAACAAAATATACCAAAAAACCCACCAACTTTCAGGCATTTGTTTATGCTCTTGTGGCTTAGAAAGAGCGTCATTTGATTATTTTTATCCATATTTCAAAGTATATACATGGCTTGGGATAATAAAATCATAAGATAAATCAGTGGCTGAGTTTCTTTCAAAAAGCTGTGGCTATTTGTGCACAATAATTAGTGTAATTCAGAATGTCATAGGGATTTTCAGGACATGGATGCTCTGTACATATGCATTTTTACTATGGAAAGTTCCTGGGTGACCAATGATGCAATACTTGGCCAAGATGCGAGTACGAACATGTGAGTTTATTGTGTGTGGCTTAAGGAGTGGTGATGATGCACTGATATGGTAGACTCTGATGGCTCCATCAGCAGGCTAAGGATAATGACTCACTGTGCCTGCTGCTCTCAGAGCTGTGTGCTTTTGAGGATGTGTCCATGTTCACTGGGATTTGCCAGAGCAGAAGGCTTCTGACCCACTCTGTGCACTGTCAGACTGGCATGTCCCTTACCCTTCCCTTGAGAGACATGGTTAAAAATACTGAAATAAGCTAATTTCTTTTAAGTGATGGTGGAACTGATGCACTTATGACTTATGTTGCCCTGAGTTAAAAGAACAATGCTAAATGATACTGTCCTCAGCTAAAAAAATGATGCAGTTTTGTTTTGTGTTTTGGGGGGGGAGGGGGGGGGAAGGGGGTTGTTTAGGGTTTTTTCTTGGTTTTGTTTTTTATTTGGTCTTTTTATTGTGGTATCTTCTATTTGCTGATCAAAAGAAGAACTGAACCGTTATGCTGTACCATGACACTGGGTCAGAGTTTCCTGATCACTGCGTTTAAGCTCGACCTAAAGCCTGTGCAGAGGTACTGTCCATGAGCTAATAACTAAACACCTGCCCAGCAGTGGGGCTTAGAGGGAGTTTTATCATTGAGTTCAAAACAAGCCAGCTCAGAAACATTGTATATAATACACAGAGCCAATGACTCTTTTGGGGTTAGGCAGTTGGGTGTAGGTTCACCAGCATCAGTAAAGGTTGCACAATCTGGACCTTTCTGTAGAAATTGTCCCTAAGTGTTTCACAATATATGGTGCAATATGTAGGCATAATAGTGTGAGTGAAGAATGCAGAAGCTGGCAAAACACTGTATTTCTGTGAAATTGTTACTTTGAATGACAACCTTAGTGTCAACCTTAGTTTGATTTCTCCATGTTTTGAAACAGTGTATGTGTCTGCGCAGCAGTTTTAGTGTAATGTCCATTCAAATCTCTAGTCAGTCTTTCCGAGAAGGTGACTCTTGGGGCGTGGCTTAACAGGTCTGTCTGTTCATTCTATTGGTTTGAGTGGCCATGCTTGTAAAATGGCTGTTAAGACCCATAGACACAAACTGGATCAGTGAAGGTGTTAACAGAATCGGTCATCTCCATTGTATTATAAAGAAGTTTCCATTTTTAAATGAAATCAATAAAGTGTAATTGTTTCCTTGAAAAAGAAAAGAATTGTGCAATTTTATCAAAAAGCAAATACCACAGTGGAAGAACACAAGACCAGGATATTTGTTTTGCATTTAGTGTTTAAGATTGACAATAATGCAGCAATCTAGTATAAAAAATATTTTTAAATGCTTTTTTTTTTAAGCCATAATGATGATATAAATTTTAAAGGCATGGCCTTGTGAATAATGTTAGCAAATGTTTCAGAATCAAGATAAAACATCCAGAACTTGATGGTGGTATAATATCTATAATATATTTTGCATGATTTGTATGTTACTGTATGAAATGAGCACAGTGAGACTTTTTTTTTTGTTGCATCCAAAGAGTTAGGAAGGAAATATAACAAGAATGTATTTATAATCACTCTATTTTGAAATAAAGTCAAGAAAACAAAATGTATTGGCTTTACCCTGTTTTGATCATTACTATTATAGTTTAGTTTTTAATGAAGATGACTTCTGACATCCATCTCAATGTCAAACACAGGTGTTGTTTATTAATTTTGTTTGCCTTCATCAGCATCAAGATGCTAGCCAGTGTTGACTTCAAAATTTGTATGAAATACTAATAAAATTGTTTGGTACTATTGTATTTTGGAAACTAGACTTTGTAAAGTGCCTGTAATATTCTCTTTTGGCTCCTTTGTATATGGATGACAGAGACTCTGTAAAGCAGTTAAACAGTAATGTTTTCTAATTACTTCAGCAATTTCTTATTATATTTTATGAAATCTTTTCCCATCTTCTGTTATCCAACAAAATCTTCCCTTCCTCTGTTAGGCAAATAATCCCTCCAAAGTCAGTGAATTTTTTGCACTGGTTACACAAGCAGAATTTAGTTTTTAGTGGATTCGGAGTTCTTCAATACAGAAGTGCTTAAAGGAACAATTACATAATGCTAGGGGCATTTGTTTTGATTCTGCTCCCGTATTAATCATCTTCAATAACATAATTTTTCAGAGGAAAAAGTTAGTTTGCCCTTAGCAAAAAAAAAAAATAGCAATCCATCTATTACTTCATTGGGTTAGGTTAGTTTTATAACTGAAAGTTGAAAAGATGTCTTTAGGTAGTTTAACTTACAAATTTATATTTTGTACTAAAAATGGTTTACAAAGCCTCATAAAAATCTTCATGGCAAGGGAGATGAGCAGGAACAGAACTATATTATACCTGGATCTAACATTCCCTGTTGTGTGGGATTTAACATGCATTACAATAGCAGTGAATGAAAATCGGAGTGTGATACGGACTAGAAAATCAAGACTTGATACAGATTTTTTTTCACTTTCAGTTGAAGTGTAACATTGGGAGCAAACCCACAGCATTAGGTGAAAAAGGCCTACATGTATATTCCATAAACTCTCTTTCTAAAGAAAAAAACCTTGAGAACCAAGAATTAAGTATTCATGTTTTGATAATGTGTGCACTGCTTTGCTGAATGTAGAGGAATTTGACAGCTTTGATATGTTTTGTCATTATTTAGTCTTTATTTCCAGTTTCAGTTTACTCATCCTTATGCATTCTGATCGATGCTCTGTTGGAAAATAAAAATAAGAATGTTGTTGCTCAGGGACAAACTGCTCAGAAATGTACCAATGTAAATCCAGACTGACTGAGCAGCATTTGGAGTCAAATTAGCCTTATCCTAGTAAACAAAAAAAAAAAAGCAGAAAATATTAGATGAGGAGCTATCCATTATTGAAATAAAAATACATAAATTTTCACTTGAAGTGTAGTATAATCTTGCTTTATGCTCTGTTGATTTGTGTTGTAAAGCTGTTACTATTTTCAAATGACTATAGGGAAAATACTGACTAAATGCAGCCCTGGGTCAGTTTGATGTGAATGGAACTCTACCATGAGCTCTGGACATCCTGGAGATGTACTGTGGATAAAAACTGTTTAAATGTACTGGTTTAATACATAGTCTTGGGATAATCTCACATAAAATACAAGTGCTTTCTTAATACAATTTATTTTCTTTCTATAATGGAACAAAGTTACCCTTCTTTCCTATTAAGTAGGGAGTTTATTGCAAATAACTTCAGTTTACTGTTAATTTTGTGGTCATTAGTGATACTTGAGATAATTCATTTGTTGTCTGAAAACAGTACACTTTGAGGAGTCTGTTATTTTTAAAACACCAGTCATTGGTACCACCAGCCAGTATCAGTCAGACTGATACTGAATTATGTTGACTTTTCATTCCTTGTTGGGAATTTTTGTAGCCATTTAACACTAAATAATTCCTTAAAAGCAGAAATAAAGATCAGATAATAAAAAAAGACCTAGTTGCTACTAAATCTGATTTTTTTTTATATATGTATATGAAGGCTTAATATTCTGTAAAACAACCCTGATGGGCAACCAGTGCTACATCATTGTCTGTTTGATCTTTGTTTAACCTGAAAACAAAAGGGTATCTCTATAGAGTTTAGTAGTCATTTTGTAACCATGGAGTAGCAAAGAATATTCTTCAGTTTCCCCCATCCACCAGTGTTTTCATTCTGTGTTTAAATCCAATGTAACTTCCTGGAAATGTGTGTACTGTGACCTTCCAGGGCATCCTTCCACTTCATGCTCTCCCTTCCCCTTCAGCGAGCCAGTCCTTTGGAGCTGACTTTGTCCAGACTTCTGTTAATAGCAGTTTCCAAAGAGGCAAAGGAGTAGGATTTGTCAAATTCTAAAAACCATCTAAAAAGGCAAACTGTAAGAGTCTGTCCTGGATTGTTTCTGAGTCATGTCAGATGGTATACGATCCAAAGCAGAGATATGTAGGAAATGGTTTAAGCTTCTGTTGTGAAGATTCACGCTGGGCTTTTGAAGCTGGACAGTCATAGCTTTTCAGGACTGTAAGTTGTACAGTGTAACATAAATGGGATTCAGGCAATTCAATCCTGACAGACTGGGGGCTAAATCCTGCAGACACCTCCACCCACTTCACTCAAGCCAGGTTTTGGTGTCACTATTCACTGAAAAGTCTTGAACAAATTGTTTAGGTTAAACCAGATGTGATACATATGTCTTAATGACACGTCTAACTGAGATGTGGGTACACTTGAGTGCTGTTTGGGTGTGGAGGTCAGTCTGTACCCAATGTTTGTTGAGCAGACGCTTTGGTAGAGACTCTCCTCATGTGGTACATTAGTGCTCACATCTGAATATGAGACACTGTACAGTAAGTACATCTCAATGAGCAGAGTCACAAAGGGCAGTGTGTTTTGACAGATTTTGAGCTCTTCACTGCAAGAAACTGCAGGAAATGATGTACCATACAGCAGATTTTCTTGCTCCCTGGCAGGATTTCATAGACTCTCTGAGTCCTTCTCAGCAGGGTATTCTTCTTGTCTATACACTGCAAATAAGACTCCAGGTTACCAGTCTCATGTATGAGCAGTCTGTTTGCTGATACCCAAAAATAGTTTCGTGGAGAAGGGTAGGAAAATGGTAGGAGAATAACATTTCTTTTTTCCTTTGGAAAGCAAAGTGGGCTGAATTTGATTTTTTCCAGACTGAAAAAGAAAAATACAGATATTTTAAAGAATGGTCAAAATATTGGTTAATATCTGCATTTTGAAAGTATTTTACTAAGACAGAGAGAAAGAAAGCAGTTGGGTTTTATATTTTTAGCATGCAGCTTTTCAACTTCTTCCATTCTTGGGTTAGAATATGCCCCTGGGTGCCAAGGGACTTACATGTGCAGCTCAGGGCACAATTTAGTTGCAAAGATTTGACTTAAATATCTTGCTGCCTTTTGTGTGGTAGAAATTATCTGCAAGATTTTGAATGTTCCCTCTCTGTTTGCTTTCATGGAAGTTAGATCGATAGGCATTCTTCAGGACAAATCTTCAAGCTCCTGCTGAGTTGTGTCTGCAGTTTGATAAAATTAGCAGCAAACGTACAAATGTCATACAAGGGGTGATTTCTTTGTGTGGGGTTAACATGGAAATAATTGGAGTTCATACAGTTTGCTTCTTACATATTGCCATTGGTTGCACTGTTTTATACTTAGGAAGATCTTTCTTTGGGGGATGAGTTCAACAAATCACTGGGTTTACAAATGTGATCAGGAGGTTGGGTCCAAAAACTTTGCTTTTAATTCTCATGGTTTTCTAAGATGTAAATAAAGAACAACTACATAATGAATAACTTAGATTTAATATTTCTTTTTGTTCAACAAAAGTGACTTTTGCCTTAACTAAGCAAATATTCAGGAAGTACTTTGGAAGAACTGGGTTTCTGCCAACAAACAAGACCACTATTTTGTAATCCTTTCTCAAGAATATAAACTATGGAAGCTATAAGAGGTTTTATCTTTTAAGTAGCTTCCCGTAGAATTTGGAGGTTCAGTTCAGCTGTTGGAGCTACGCCATGAGCAAGACTTTATGATTTTGCTGCCACAGTCACGTAGACAGTAACTAGCAGAAGTAATGGTCAACAAAATGAGTGTGACACATTTTCTCTGTGTAGCTTTGTCAAGTAATTTATACCACTTCAGCATAAGACAGCAAAGATAGTAAGGATTATAAATTGTAAAGGCTGTTGGTAAGCATTCCTTTACATTTGTAATATGCTTTCAAAATGAAAGCAGTATGCAAATGATGAGTATTATCAGCATGCAATCCATTTCAAAAGGGGAATACCATTGTATTGTACATAGTGCTCTATTGTTCAGATTGAGAAATATCACTGAAAGTGGATAAGCTGTGTTTTCCTTTCTGTAGACTTTTCTCCTTCAACTATTAAATAGACTTGTTTATACAGAGCAATACAGCTCTGAGCCATATGCAAGAAAATATGTCAGCTTAAAAATGACAAAAAAATGCATCCCCTCCAAAAAGAACATCTTCGTAATAATAAAATCACTTTTATTTTCCAGTTGGCACCTTTGGCTGTTTTTACTGTACTGATGGATTGTGGATCTGAGGTGTAGAGTTGGAGTGAATTCCTATTCCCTTTCCCCTCACAAGTATTCCCTTTGATATCATGAATGTATGATGTGGGTTTGCCTGGTGTCTCTCAGTGCCATATGGGGTTGAAGCAACAACATGCATCTATACCTGCTATGCAGGCATTTGCCATGGGCCTCATGAAAAGATGTCTCCAGAGAGGAGAGAAGCATGGCAGTGACCTTTGCTAAAGTGTCTTCTCCTATACCCTCTGGAGCACACCTCAGTGATGTGGCCCAGGACATCCATGGCTTGGGCCAAGCAACAATCAAGGCTCAGTGACATCCTTGTTTTGACATTGCAGGGCAGCAAAGGAACAGGAGCAGAACAGCACAGCAGCTCTGTAATCAAGAATTTAAGACTCTTCTTGCCTGTCTGCTACTTCAATATATGGGCCGCTCTGTTTTGCAATGGGAAAACCAATCTTCACTCCTGAGTCCAATCTAAAGTTTGGGACCAGGCTGGAAGAACTTGTTTGGCCAAATGTCATGTCCTCCACAGTACAGCTAGACCAGGTTCTCTGTCACATCTGCAGAGAAATATGTTTTTTCCCTGTCTGTAAATAATGTACAGTCAAACCTGCATTAATAACTTTTAATGATTCTGTAATATACTACTCATAATGCATGTGCACTTGCAAAAATATCATTTCCATGAAGTATTGCTGAGTGTCTCTGGCAGTAGATGAGGATGACCATTTTTTACCTCACAGCCTGTTGTGATGGCCAGACTCAGATCATTTTGCCTAGTAGTTTTATATGCTTCTGATAAAATAATTTATTTATTTTCTCAATTACGACTCTCTGTTTCTCATTAACAAAGAGAAAGCTTTCACCTTTTTTTTTTTTAACTCATTTTTCCCTGCCATTGAAATTATTTTAATCCATTTCCAACCCATAAAGAAAAAAGAAAAATCGTCTACAGGAAAACTCCACTTTATGTAACACACTGAAGATGGCACTGTAGTAACAACTTCACACTGTGAATGATAAGATATGCTTGTGTTTGTTGCTGGGAAATTGTGATTTTTTTATTTATTTAGCTGAGGTAACTTAAAGCCAAAGGTCAGTTTAATGCAGTACCACCCAACACGGCTACTGCAATTAAAGGTGAAGAAGGGTTTCTGTTACTTGAACTCATCACAAGGAGAATCCAACCCAACCCAAACTGTGTGGAATGGTTTATAGGTGATATAATGAGGAGCTTTTTGGAAAATACTTTCTGCAGAGGATATCACTTTTCCATGTATGAAACCTTTAAAGGCCACATTAAGGCACATTAACACCACAGCAGGTCTCTGAAGACCTAATGAACCCTGGGGCAAGGCTTTATGGTATTTGTTGCACTACATAAACCTTACAAAATTCAGTTTCCTATAGTGTTGGAAGGCTTTTATTCATCTGAAACAGAAGCTTCAAATTAAAAGAAAAAACAACACAAAAACAAAACAAGACAAAACAAAACAACAACAACAAAAAAACCCCAAACCCCAAAGGATGCCAGTGATAGGTAAAAGTCACATTTAAGTTAATGATATTTTGTAGTAAGAATAAAGAAAAAATAAACTGACAGTTACATAGGTCTGAAACGATGCTTTTATCTGTTTCTTAACCCACACCTTTTAAGCCCTTCACTCATTGCAGGCAGGAGTTTTGGGTTGCTTTGAAGTATGAGAGTAATTGGGCCCCCGTGCAGCAATTACCTCTCACAGTTACTTCCATCATACACACCTAAGCTATTTCGAAGGGGATTAGAGATGGAAACCTCACATTCTTTTTAGAGTTTGTCTTGTGCTTGAGAAGTCAGTGGAAGAATCTGTGTGAACTGCCACCATGGGGCTTTTTTTCAGGTGTTGAGAAAAAATTGCAGTATTTAAAACCCCACTGACTTCCATGAGAGACAGCAGCTGTCCCAGAGGATCTCATAGTCTTAGTCAGCAAGCTAATTCTGGGGGGAACTGACTTTTTCCAAACTCCAAGAATATATATTTATATTGCAGGCTGCAGGGAGAGAAGTGCTCAGGCTGCTTCAGAGGGGCTGGCCTTTTATCTCAGTGAGGGATGATGCAAAGCCAGCCAGGTATGACACTGCTTTAGAAAAGCTGTGCAAAAAGCCCAGGGGTCACTTCCAGTGAAAAAGCCTGAGCCCACAGCCAGTGAGCATCCCTTTCTCTGGGCTGCTCCATCCAGCTCCTTCTCCCAGCAGGAATTTTGTCAGAAGCAGCAGCCTCAGCTCCAGGACCAGGATGGTGTGTGGGAGGTCAAGAGCCCTTCTCTTGGCCTGGCACTGCTCCACTGGGGATTAATGAGCGGTGGTAATTGCTGCAGGCTGGCTTCCCTCATGTCCCTGGGTGGGGAAGGTGGCACCACAGGGACGTGGGGAGAGGTGCTACATGAGAGGCTTGTAGCAGAGACACAAGGACATAGGCACAGAAATGATTGTTTTGGAGATGGGATGCTGCTTTGCTCATTGGTTCTAGAGAGTGGGAACCAGTGTGGGGAACATCCTCGGGCTCTGGCCAAAAGCTGAGCTGCTAAACCCCAGCTACTCTGCAGCACTGCCACACATGCAGTAGTGGCAAGTACTTCTGGGGCCTGGGCTTGGGATCTTCCCCTCATCCCAGAACAGGCATTTCAGAAGTCCTTTGTGTGCTGCTTTTCGAGGATATGGGAGTTAAACAAGTATGTTTAGGGCTTTGATCTTGGAATAAATCCTGTAGGAGCTCTTTAATTACCTTAGCAGGATGGTCTGCTTTTCACGCAGTGCTTCCTGAGCAGCCTCCTCAGCCTCCCCTCTGCCAGCTCAAAACTTCTCACAAAACCTCTGCAGTTCCCTCTGCAGAGGAGGATGCTGTTTTTCACTGATGGGAATGAAAGTAGGGGTTAATGGTTTCTATTTGTGTCACCACAACCTCCAACTACAGTAAAACTATGTGAGTGATGCAGACAGACACAGGTGAGCCCAGTAGCCCGTGGGGATATTTGAGAGATGCTGAAGGAGGAACTGAAACAACTTGGGTTTGGAGGCCTTGAGCTGGAATTTTTGCTTAGAGGTGACTTTGGAGCCGTGGGATTGCTTAGAGGCCTGTGAAGCACTTAGCAATCAAATTAGGTGGGAATGGGAAGAGCTGCTACAAAAATAAACTAACTTATATAGTCATGTAAACATTTGGAGATGTCTGTGATACATTGGCCATTAATATTTAATTTATCACATATTCAATATTTCATTTTGTATAGTTCTTTACTGGAAAGGTGATGAATTGTGTTGCCCACAAGGACCTATATATAAAGATCCAACAGATTTCTCAGTCTTTTGAAAAATAATTGTACTTATAACCAGTTTAGAGGAGGTAAAATGCATTGTGAAGAGATTAGTCATGTGCAAATGTGTTGTTTCATTTTAGGTTATGAAAAGGCAGGAGTAAACACCTGCAGGCAGTGTTTGTATTGCAAAGGGAGGGTTATTATGAACCTGTAGAGAAGCTGCGACCTGGATCTTCATTACCCACATCATCATAGAAGTTGAGCTGTTTGGTTCTCCCTCCTATGGCTGAGGGAGCATGAGCAGGGGTTGTGGGAGGAGTTGAGATATAAGGACAGGCCCTTGTGCAAGGGAGACAGACAAACTGCAGTGTCGCTGTGCTTGTTCCCCCCTATACTGATGGGCAGTCAGTTCTCTATGCACTCTTGGGAATTAAGGCCTTGGTGCCACTCTAATATCTGGAGAGTGAAGCAGCCCAGTAGAGCTTAAACAGTCAAAAAGCAGTGCTGTGTAATCCTCCCTGTTTTTTTCATGAAAATGACATGTGAAAGCTCCATGCCACCGTCCCTCTCTTGTTTTGTGGTCACATATGGCCACCATCTCCACCATCCTACACCACATGCACAAATCTTGGCAAATCTTGAAAGCAGTCTCCCTCTCTGCTGTCAAGCCTCTCACTGTGCAACAGACCATGAACACCTCCTTGCTTTTCCAGTAGTTTTTGTTCTTAATCCAGTAAAGCATTTTCTAAAGTCCTTAATAGAAAGCTTAAGGTTAAGCATTTATTTAAGCACTTTGCTAAACTGTGTTTTGCTGAATCCCTGCCAAATGAAAACAGATGGGCTAATTTACCCTGATGTTCTTCCCTGAGCTTTCAGGAGAGCTGTAAGAGCAGCAATCTTGATGAAAGGTGGACTTCAAAGGAAGTGAGGGGCAGAGCGAAGTGGTTCCAGGCCATACAATGTTTCTGATTTTCCAGGAGATCCATAGGTTTGGGGATTGTTCTTAACTTCCATATCCCTTCCTATCCAGGAGAGAGTATCAACCTCTCCACAGGGAGTGTCACCCCAACTAGTCATCCCCAGTATCATCTCAAATACCTACAAGGCACAGCAATCTTACCCCATTTGTAACCAAGAAATAGCTGTACCTGGGTTGTGAGCAGTGAACATGGCTGATCTTTCTGCCCTGTCATCCAGTCTGTGCTGCAGGGTGTTTGAAACAAGTCTGCTCCTCTTCTGATGGTGCTTCTGATGAGCTAGAGGGGACACAAGCTGTTGATGGATCCTTAAAACCGTTCCCTTCTACTAAAGAACAGCCAGTATGATTTGCCATGCTCTGGGATTGAAAATTTGAAAACTGATGTTAATATGTTAGAATTAGGTATAAAATGTTGACCACTGTTTGTCACTCATGAAACAATTTGGTAAGTTTAAGGCTTTGCAGTATGCCATATGCTTTTTAAAAAAGGAGTCAATAATAGCTTATACGAGATATTAATGAAGAAAATGATTGCCTTAGGAACACAGATTTGTGGAGATATGCTTTTAGAGTAAATGTTATTCACAAACCTGAAAATGCTGGTAATGTTGACAGTCATGTTTAAATGCTGTCAGTATAAGACCTCATGTCTTGGGTTGAGCTGGTAAAATGCTAACTGTCCGAGACAGAGTGAAAAGGGAAGAAGAGGGAGAGGAAAAAAAACTCTAAAGCTAGGTTTATGCTGAAACTAACTACATGTATTTATATAGAAAAGAGAAAATTAAAAGAAAACTACTATATAACACACACACAAGTTATAGATATAACAAGAAATAATCTCCCACTCCTCAATTAATACAAAATCTATTATTCTAGATTCATAAGCACTCTAAAAGACACCTAGCAAGAAACAGAAAGAGTAGCAACAAAATATTTGTACTTCTCTGAACTCAAACAAACTGCAAGCAGTGGCAACAACAGGAGCAAGGCCTGACAGGGCAGAACAATGGTAGCACGTCTTCTCTGTACCTCAGCCAAGGTGGAACTGAACTAACACCTGCCACTGCTGCATCATATCTTAGGTTTGCGTCATCTGGTATGAAATACTTCCGTGGTTACCCAGTCAGGTGACAGCTGTCTCTACCAATCCACATAGATTCTCTGAGCCTGCTAATCTGAGGCCTAGCTAAAACCACTACACCTCAGAAAGGTACATGAGTTAAAGTGATTCAATCCTAAGGAAAAAGAGCAAGACAGCATGGAATTAAAAGCTTTAACATAATTCAGGAGTATGCTGAATCAATACTGCCTTGGCAGTATTATTGTTCCAGTGTTTTATTTAAGGGTTTTTTTCCTGTGCGTGGTTTCTCTTTAACTGATGATACTCCTCCTACCCACAGGCAGTCTAGCTTGTTCCCAAAATGTGCCTGTTTATAATAGTTTTAATGCCGAATGAAGAAGTACGAGGAAGAAGGGAAGGGTGGAATTTGGACTTTAAAATATCTTTCTCATGAATTATTCATACTATTTATTCCACAAGATCAAATGCTGTTTTTAAAAAATTGTATGACAGGGAGTGCGCATGAGATTTCAGAGGTTGAATATGGGCAACAAATCTTTTCTAGGAGAGGAAAAACAATAAAACTGTCTCCAAACCTCAAACAGAAAGTTTGCCTAAGAAATATCAAAGATCAGTGTTGTGGGACTGTAAAATGCAGACCCGAATCTATCATTTTATTTTTACAGCAAGATGTTGTCAAGCTCTTCTCTGATCCAAGACTAAACAGCAATTTGTGAAATGTGGTGGCAGAACACAGATCATCTTCATATTTAGAACACAGCTTGGAATGAGCCACTGCATGTGTTAACCTCTGTAAAAACAGTGAATTTCAGCTTCCTTCACAGCCCTTTATTCTCTTTGGGTAATTAACTCTGGTATTTGAATGGTGAAGTTCCTTGCAAGCAGCCAAAGCTGTATGTGGAATGCCAGTCTCACTCTCCTTCTTTCTTTGTAACCACTTAAAGGGCAGCTATGAGCATCTTTCTAAATTTCAGTGGATGTGTATTGGTGAGGAGAAGGGGTGCAACAAGAGGAAAAAAATTAAACCCCATTTTTCATCAGTTTGAGGCATTTAGGCAATGTTGACTTTGATTCCTCAGGAAAGTCTGATCTACAGTGTCTGGCAGAAGGCACAGGGGGTGTCCAGGAAAAAGCTTGTTGCACAGAGTTCATAAAGATGTTTCAGTGGAAAGGAAGAAGAGCAGCATCTGAGTTATATTGCAGACCCAGGTGCTGAGGATCTGTGCTGTCCCCATGTGCTTTGCAGATGCCAGTGAATTAGCACTGACCTTCAAGCAGATCCTCCCCTGTTTGCAGCAAACGGTGTGAGGACACTGCCCTTCTGCAGAGGGTGCAGTGAAAGGGCAGGAACAAGAGACAGTTTCTTTTGAGGGCATGTAGACCAAGCTTTGGCAGATAAAAGTAAGGTAGACGTGCCTACTCCTTGCTGACATCAGTAGTAAGTCTGCTTGTGTTTTATGGCTTGCAGGACACTGAGCAGCAGTGTCACCTGGGAGCCCGCTGCCCCCTGGCAAAGAGATGAGGATGATCCTAGCCTTGTCTTCACTGTTGGGGTGGAGAGGGTAGGCTTGGCATGGAGACTCTCTGGTAGCATCTCCTGCATCTGCTGGAGTCAACAGAGCTCCAGTGACCTGAGTATGCCTAGAATGAGCTTTACCAACAGATGTAGACTCTGTGGTGTCACTGGTGTTCATGGAAGTAAAACGTGGTGGAAGAATAAGTAACGGGCTTTTTCAGTTGATGCCATGGCAAGATAATGTGGAGTTGGAAAATATACTATCTGAAGCTTTCTTGTTTCCTCTTTTCTTGCTTATTTTGCATATGAATTGAGACCAACCGGGGTTGTACCAGCTGCCTAATTTATTCAGATATTCAGATTTTTAATTTAATGACATCTCCTTGTCAATTGTGGTAGACTCTGGTTCAGACCCTCAGTATTTGCTGCTGCAGCAGCTCTCACTGGCATAGAAACTCAGCAAACAAGCAGGATGTAATTCAAGAGCTCTTTACATCTATGTAACCACGGATACCTACGTGATGCATAAGACCAGTGTTTACAAAGTAAAGTGCATTGTTTCCAGAACTGGGAAGCACAGATTGTGAGTTCTCCCTGGGACATATGTGCAGGAGATAAGAAGTAAAAATAACTTCCACTTCTATGAAATAGTGTTCTATAGTATGTTCGACCTTCAGTCGTTGTGACTGTAGTAGTTGTGGATGGCTGTGGCTTTGTGGCTTTGATGGCCATGGTAGACTTTGATGGCTGAATTTCATATATAAAGTCAGGTGTAGAGAAGGAAGCAAATTTCTGACATAGAAGCTTGTTTTCGTAGAGAATATTGTACAAGGTAATGAGTTAATTGGTTAAAAACATTGTAATATTGACACTAAATGTCCCAGGGTTCTTTACTGTAAGTGCAAATAATAAACCTTTCCACAAAAACATGATTTTTAAAGTAAAACTTAATGTATACATAGCATGCTTTTTATCTTTTATTTGTATGGTACCTCCTTATTCCTGTTATATTTTAACACAATTCCCTACATAAGGCAGTCTTCTAAGGGTATCTTTCATTTAACACTAGTTTGTTGGAAAGCTCTCCACAAAAAAATTGAGGGATTCTAGGATTCTGTTGGCATCTGTTTCTTTATGTACTACTTCAGAGTACACATACTCTGCCTCAGTTTCTGCTTTCTAGGTTAATGTCTTCTTCATTCATTCATTCATGCATTCATTTTAACTATTCACTTTCAATATAGGTTTAGAAAGGATGTCCAGCTAAACCTATAACATGTCTGAGCAATAGGTAAATATTTAAAAACAAAAAAAACCCCACTATATTTCTCAGGAAAAAGAGTCACACAAGGCAACTTCCATTTTCCTGATGCTTACCTGACGAGTCATCATCATGACCCACTGGCTTCTTTATAGAGCTGGAAAAACTTTACTATGCAGACAGGAAAGAAATAAAAAATACATTTCTCAGGAAAAAAAAATATTCTTCAAACTACACTAAACATTAAAGTGTTTTGTTTTGCAATAAGCTTAAAATAATTTCTAAGTGTTTATTGCTAAACCACTGGGAAAAATCTCATTTTTGTTACTGAAAACCAAGT
Organism: Sakesphorus luctuosus; assembly: GCA_013396695.1. Taxonomy (NCBI): domain Eukaryota; kingdom Metazoa; phylum Chordata; class Aves; order Passeriformes; family Thamnophilidae; genus Sakesphorus; species Sakesphorus luctuosus. The sequence goes on from VWZD01008612.1 coordinate 953,022, forward strand.
AATCTGTTTCAGGTTGATATGTATGTAAAAGCCTGTAGGGAAAATTTTTATGAAATTGAAGATTGTCCACATTTTTCCAGAGCTGGAAGAAAAATAAACAAACAAAAAGCAGTCCTTAAAATTTCTAATACTACAGTCTGTTACCGATTTCAATAAGTATAAATGACAGTTTCTTCATCTTACCTAGCAAATCCCTCTAGGTAAGGTCAGCAGAGGCATAAAATGATAGATGCTCTAATATTGAGGACTTGAGGGCTGTTTCTGCTTTTGTGAGGCATTCCTTATTTGCTTTTTCATGTTCACAACTTGCTTTGCTATGTATTTTATTTGATATGGAAATGCATCTCACCAAGCAGCCACCAAAGTCAAATGCTCAGGACATTTGCTCAAAGCTGGAACTGCAGCAGCTGGAATGGCAGTGCTTGCAGTAACTTCAGGAGATGATCCTTGCTCCTCTTTCAATCCTGAGCACGCTAGTTTACGGTCTAATTACTGTACACATAGGCGGTCCCATGGCATAATGGAGAGCACTCCGGTCTCTGAATCCCAAGGTCGCGAGCTCGAGTCTTGGTAGGGACCGTCCCCGGCAGTTAAAGCCTCCCTGCCATCCGATCACGTCAGATCTCAGATGCTAAGCAGGGTCAGCCCCGCTTAGTACCAGGTGCTGTAGATAGTCCCAAGGACTTCACTGTCACTGTCCAAGCTTGTTCGGACGTGGCAACTGAACCTTAGGACTTAAACGGTGGGGCCAGTTCTGCGCACACTGTGCCTCACCTAAAAAATCCACTGCGCAGGCTGGAAGGGCAAACCCACACAGGGAGAGCCCTTCCCAAATCTTTGTTCGTGAAGATTGGCCATTATTATTAGTAGTAGTATTTATTTAATATTAATGTACACATAAGTAGACTGCAGTCTGAGAAGGAGGAAAAAGGCAAGGAGTTGTTGAACAGTTGCTCTTGATTAAAAGCATGAAATTTCCTTAAAAAATATTTTAAACTAAAGCACCAGGAAACAGAAATTCCCCTTTTTCTCCAGAGCCTAGCCACGGGCTTGTTTCAGAGCTCTTGAGGGACCATGAAGCTTTCCCTTACCTTTATCAACCTTTTCAAAAGTCCCCCTGTTTGGTTATATTTAAACAGCCTGTGGTCTGTAGCTCTCTTTGACTTGGAATCAATCACACCAGGGTCTGAGGGAATCTGGGAGCTCCCTGCCAGCTGATTGCACTGGGGTGAAGTGAGAAGGCACATGTGCACACACGCCTGCCAACAAAGAGGTGAAGCCTTTTTGGTGCAAAATCTACTCTCTACCTTCCAAATGTGACAAGTGTAAAGGTTTGTGAAGAAAGCATTCACTTCACAGCTGGTTTCTGTTCATCTGTGCCATGTAAACAGCACAGCATTATGTAGTGTGTTGCTACTGCCTGCAGAAGATAATAAACAAAATAAACAGAGCCAAGAATGCAGTGGAAAAACTGACCCTGAAGAACAGGGAGCATCTGATCCTTGCTACTGCAACAGGCTTATTGGCTGGCAAAGCGAGTAGCCATCCTGCTGATGGACCTTTCCCACAGTAGTTTTGGTTTTGTCAGCTTTGCTACTGTGGCCAGGATGTCAGATGGGCATTTCTGTATTGGTTTTTTACTGATGATTTCAGTTTTGCAGTTACACCCACCGACTTGAAACCCATGATGTAAGGCACTATTTAGGGGCTTTATACTGTGTGGGAAATCTGCAGTACAAGTATGTTCCTCTGCAGTGCTTACTTTTAGCAGGTAAGTGATTCAGGTTTCGATAAGGAACATCCCTTTGACAATTCTATTTTCTTTCCTCTTTGAAACTAGTGCTACAGGAGAACTGCAGTATGTCTAATTTATAACGTGTTACTATGAATATTATCATGATAATTGTTTATTTAGATCCCTTTTATTCTGAGTTATTTTGTAAGCAGCTTACATTTTATTAATTTAAAGCAATAACATCAATAAATAACCATCTAACTTTAAAACCAACCTTAGTATGAAAAGGAGCGTAAGTCTTATAACCCAAATTAAACCACACACAACGATATTTATTATTCAAGTCTCAAGATTTTATATAAGTAAACCTTACTTCTGTAAATCATCATTTTTGAATGCTTGAGGTTAACAAACTAGACTTGTTTGAAAATCACGTGAGCCCCGAAGCCAATGGTTGTCTGTACAACTCGTCCATCTGAGAGTGTGAGGGACATTCACCCGTGCAAATGTAGCTGGATCCTCCCGGAAGCGTCTGTGGGAAGCACGAAGAAGGAAACCTGTGTGGTCAGACGTAAGGGGGGAGGGAAGGGGAGAGGATGAAGTTTGGCTCAGAGCTCCTGCATGGTCCCTGTTGCTGTGGAAACGACGGTCTTTGCAGTGCCTATCGCATCTATATACATTCAGAAGAGCCATCCCTTCTCTATGGCATTAGGAGGAGTCTAAAACGAAGCTGATCAATTAAGGGCCTGTGCTATGAGGGGGAAATGTAGACAATAACTTAATCTATGTCCTGAAAAAGAAGTAATGATCACCCTTTTATGCAGTGACATACAGTTACATCCAAATGCCATGCTGTGCTTCTCAGGGAGAAGAAAAGGAGAGAATGTTAAAAATGGAACTGTGCTTTTATGTTCATTTGTTCACAGCCTTTCCTATGTCTTCCTTATCCTCATGAGTGAACCAACCAGTGTATAATATCGCCCCTTCATTCATCTGCTGCCTTGTGAATAAGATAGTGTTATGTGATTATTTCTTAAGCTAACAAGGCTCAAGCTCAGAGAAGTGGATGCTTCCAGTTAAGGCACATTTCCTTCTGCTGTTTGCAGTTTGTTTGTAGGAGCAACTGTCTGATTGTTACCCAGGCAACCAGTGCAGGCGTGAATTTGATTAGATATAGTTTCACAGATGTGGGCAGCGTTTCAAACATTGTTTGGTGTTTCTGTCAAAGAGAGAATTCAGTTTGTTAACTTTTAAGAGTTTTCACTTGAAGGACTGAGAGGGAAAAGTCAAGGATCTTATAATAATCATTTTTAGATGGGGTTATCTCAGCTTGCTAGTTGCTACTTGTGTTTGGTAAATGGTTCTTCTTTCTACATAAAAAAAATGTGGAAAAAATCCAGTATTGACAGCAGGGAGATGTGTAAAAGTACAAGAATTTTTATTGTCTCCACTGAAGCAGATTAAATTATTATGCTCCCTCTAGAAGATAACATCATTAAAATGGGAAGATTATTTGGTCATATCGTTGTAATAAGAGTACCGGGAACATATTTGAACACTTAGCTATGCACGGTCTGCCTTGTAAAGAGGCAGTGTGGTATTTTAACTGTTGGCAATGTTGTGCTCAGCGTGTTTCTCCAGTGGAACTTGCAGATGTAACCATCAGTTGAATATGTAGCTAGAGGACAATGGTTTGACATTCTGCATGAGCTCTCTTGGTGAGTGAAACTCACTTTCTTTTCCTGATGCAAAAGCAGAAGGGGAAAGTAAACTTTGTGGATAAAATAAAATGAAAGTGACTCCCCCTAAAACTGAGAATTTCAGATTTCACAATGCAATTCAGTCTTACAAAGACTTAAGCCTACATAGAGATCTTCAGCTCAGTTTCCAGGTACAAAATTCAGGGGGAGTTGAGATTTTCTGGTTTTTTTCTGATTTTCAAGCTAAACTATAGAATAAACAGGATTAGCTATTTTACTGTGATCACTTGCTTGGGATTGCAATGACCTGCAGCCAGGGTGCTGGAAAGAAGTCTTCCCTCACTGCAGATTCAGTAACCTTGAGAGCACTCTACTGCAAATGTACATCAGAATTGTTTCTCTTGAGCAAATGAACTCTACTTCTATGATCCCATTCTTGAAAATGAACGATTTGGCTGCCAGTGCACTATCATTCATACCTGGTCTGTGATTTTATAAGACTGTACCCTTCTTCTTGGGAACATTTAGTCTAGCTTTTTAAGGAAGCACAACTCATGATGACATTGTCCATCTCCCTGTGAGTCACTTCCTAGCAGCTTTTGATATTTTTTTTTTAGCAAACTCCAAACAAGTTCACAAATATCCACTAATTTGATAGCACAGAGAAATCTGAAAGATGTTAAGTTCCTACACAGTCTGTTAAAACTGGGAGCTGGGAAAGAGCCTTTAGTCAGAGAGAAAGAGGAGTACTCCATTGCTTTCAGTTGAGTTGATAGCAGCCATATAGCCAACAACATTTCAGACAACTCTTTGCTTGCAGAGCACAAGGCAGAGCAATCAGCTTGGCAGGATGGCTGGTTTGATGTAGGATAGCAGGGGAAGGGCCTGGGGACCAGAGGAAGCTGCTGTGGGAGAGGAAAATAACACCAGGAGGACTGCAAATGTGCAGGGCAGAACTGCTTTGATAGAGCTGTGGGGAAGCAGGAGTTATTGGGGGAGATGGGGTGGGGATGGAAATAGGACAGGAATTATCTGGAAGCCAGACTTTTTAATTTCTGCTATTCATGAGTCAATTTGCTTTACCACATCATTCAGCTGTGATTTGATCCTGATAGTCTGTAGTGCAAATGAAAGAAGCTGTTACAGATCAAAACTTCCATTAATGGAATGACTCCTGCTGAGTTGAATGGCTGTTGGATTGGAATCCTGTTTGGCAAAAACAAGTAATAAGGAATCAAAAAAGAGAAAGACTAATTGAGAGTAATTAAAAATCCATAACCAGAAGGCTAGATTTGTAATGCAGCTCAACCACTTTAATTGTTGGTCATTTAAAAGTACAGCCATTGAAGAAAAAGATTCTTACAAATTGAGGTGAGATTTTTGGTGAAAGGGCTAGGAGAGAAGCTGAATAATATAGTTTAAAATTTTAATGCTTCTTTTGTAGGTTGCTGAAAACAATGTGGCTGCTTACAACTATTTCCTCCAGTAAAATTATCTCTTTTTTTCTGAATGTCATCAATACAGACTTTGATTTTCTGCAGGTGTATTTCTCACTTTGTGAACTGAGAAAATGTAAGAATGAATCCTTTGTGCTTTGTAATCAGATGGTATTATTTCTGCATTTAAAATAGATAAGGCCATTATTTATAATACAGTTTCTAGTAATGCACATTTTTTGAGTGTGCAAAAAAAAAGTCTGGTTTTTTTTCTTATGTAACTGGGAAATTTACATGTTCCTATTTCCACATTTATATGTATTTGATTTATATTTGCACATAAAGGAGCCATCCTTTAGCACAAGTGTTGTCAAAATCCTTTTTGCATGATTGTTAAGAAGGAAAAATACTGAAATGTCTACTCCAGAGAATTAACCAGCCTCTCATGCTCGCTCACTCTGGCTCTCCATGTGCCTAATAGTGGGCACCTGTTTTGGCTGTTAGACCATTATCACCCTTTTAAAGCAAAATGTGTTATTTGAAATTAAGGGAGAGAAGAGGAATTGATATAATTCAATACAATTTCATCAACTAATAAGTGAAATGAGAGTGGATTTTGCTTTCTCATTTTAATTCTGGGTACTAACTCCTTTACATAATTATTGTAGTTTAAATATCCATATACATCAAGAAATACAACAAAAGCACAAACACACCCTGAGTTGTATAAATGTAAGAACAGAAATAGTTCAATATTTTGGTTTTTATTTTCTCTCATCTTCTAGACTGTCGGTGCAGCACTGTGGGGACTAAAGCCCCTCTATCTGTGTAACTGGGCGCATTTTACCCATTGTGACTATTAGGTTTGACTTCACAGCAATGGACTAAGATAAAGAAAGATAAGTCGCATGTTAGTGATGGTTTATGTTGTCTAAGAAATGAACAAAGAAGCCCTGCCTGCTGTAGATCTGGTACGTGCTAATCGTACTGAGCAACGGATCACTTTGCTGTCAATGTAAGGATACATGGACAAAAGCTTGCCAGTCCTTATAAATTTCCAAGGCACATTCAGGGAAGTGATATTTTTCATGTGCATTAAATTCTCCTCAGGGGACAAAATACAACTCATAGTTTTTAACAGCAGCAATAGGGAAACTGGTTTATATAGCACCTTTTTAATAGGAATAATATATGTGCTTGACACACAATCGTATGCAGATGTAGAAATAGTAAAAGGGCTGGAGAATAAAACAGCTGGAGGTTGGAATCTGTGCCTGAGACTGGTTCAAATGCTGAGGCTACAGTACAGTTTCATGGGAATGAGAGCTCACTTGCATCTTGCATGTAAGATAAATGATCCAGTATTTTGCTCTTAGCATAAACTGCTACACCCTCAGCTCTTCACAACTCACCCCAGTGTCATGAGCTGAGGCAATGGCACCACTGGAGTCTGCCTGCTTAACACAGGTTCAGCAGAGCTGTGAAATGTGCAGTGTTACTCAAATGGGAAACTCTTCATCATAAAAATGCTTCAGTATGACTTGAACATGGTTTACTGGTGTCATCTTTTACCTGCATAGTGTAACAGCTGTGTAAGAATGTAAAAGCTAAAGAATTCATGTAAAGGTAATGGAATGCAGATCACAGCCATCAAGAATTTTTCTGCTTATGACATTAAAAGAAGAAAAAAGGCAACAACTGAAATCAAACAATAATGCATATTAATGGAAGGGGTAAATTTTATACCAAACCTCTGAAGAATCCAAGATGCTATAGAAATGTTGCATTTTGGAAAAAAAAAAAAGAGAGAGAGAGAAAGAAAAATACAAAACCCAGAAAACACAAAATTAACTGATGCTTTGTGTTTATGTTTAAATAGTTTCTTCACTGGCTAAACCCTCCCAAAAAACCCACAGAGAACTGAATTCTGCCCCTGACATTATTTATACTGTTGTAGTCACCTTCTTTTCATTAAGATGAGGCTGTATTACCTCAGAGCACAGAGAAATCAGGTTGTCCCAAATTGCTCAGACTTTCTTAAAGAAACTGAGAAAACCAACAGGAGGATGTATTTGTATTATGCATGTACTTTGTACTGTTGTTTTGGTTTGGTTTTTTTCTTTTCTTTTTTCTGTTTGCCAAGAGAGCTTTCTAACAGGCAAAGCCAGTTTTTCATCTGGGATCAAACTTTTAAAAGAACTGGGGACCCAGAGAGCTCAACATCAGTTGGTCCACTTTTCAAAGAGCAGTGTGCCTGCACCAAGACTCAAATCCTTAAAGAGCATAAAGTACTTGCAAATATCAGACACCTATCTTTAAAAGTAGTGGCAGCACACCTTGAATATAGAGCTGTATTGTCTAAGTAGTAGAGTTAATATTAATCTACTGTTTTATAGCAATCAGAAGACACATGGCTATCAGTTTCCTCTGAAATGTGCAGGTCTGCATCCAGTGTAGATGTGCAGTGCCCCGGTTATGTCCCCGCTGCTGCAGCCTCCCAGCACAGCAGGTCCGTACCTGGGAGCTGTGGCCACCTGTGCAAGTGAGTATTTGAGTGGTTTGTGTTCTGGGGAGCAGCAGTGGGGCCGACGCTCTGCAAACAGCAGGAAAGTCGCCTTCTCCCTCGGTCACTGCTTAAAACAGAGCGGGAGGGGGGACTGGCTGGGCTGATCCCAGCCTTCTGTGCTGACCTGGGATTCGTGAGAGTTTGAATTACCTGGTGCTGGGAGACTTCCTACTTTGGGATTTGCGTATGTGTGAAACACTCTAATTTGTTACAGTAAAAACAAACCAAGATTCGCAGTGCTGACAACTCCCCTCCTGGATGATGTGGCATCTGGGCACCGTAATATCGAGACTGATAACAATGATGTACCACCTAGAAGAGCAGTAAAGACTGCCTTAGGCTTTATTAAGGATGATTTTGACTCATTGAAAGAAAAAATAAAAAGGCACATTTAAGCTGCTCTTACTGGAGCAGACAAAGTCTCTCATGAAGTCACAGTGTGCAGTCATTCAGGTGCATTGTGCTTGGGGCTCTTTGATAAAGGTAACACTGTTTCAACCATAACACTTTAAGGTTGTAAACCTTGCAAAGTTTTTACCTCATTTATGTATTAAACTCAGTCCTAGCAGATTAGACTTTGTATTCTGTGATAAACTGGAAATTTTAAGCATTTCTTCTGCAGCAAGATTTTTGCATCTGTCTGCTGCTTCGCTGAAGCTTCAACATATTGTCTTCCCTCCAGTGCTTTGCATTGCTCATTTGATTGGGGGAAAAAATTAACAACAGACAAAAAGACCACGACCAAATCAGATTTGATAGAAGTCCAGGCTGTTCACTGCAATTAAAACAATTACCTCTCTACGGTGCCCACAGGAATGATTTTTTTTAATAGCTTTGAGTTAAGGAATCTTAAGTACTTCATTTTGGAAGAGCAAAACTACTTGAGTGACTTTCTTTACTTCTGCTTCAAATCCAGACCTGTATTACACTTTCCATTTTCTATTTATTCAGAACAACAAGTATTTTGATGCATAGATTAAATTGCTCAGAGGTTTGTATATGTCTAACCATTTCCTCGTATAATAAATTTGCCAGATATTCACTTGCAGGGTTATTAATATGGGTTTTGCTAAGAGAAAAATAACTCTGGGAATCAGCCATGGCTATGTGTCAGAAAGTGAAATAAAAAGCAATGAATTCTGTGATTTAGAAGTAAATGCATTTGGTAGTATGGGGGAAACAAGATTGCACTCTGTTAGTGGAAAGTCATGGGATTCCTCTAACAGTGCTGGTACTGTGAATGGCAATAGAAGAGAAACATGGATATCTGCACACATTTCTTAGATTGTTGGTGTCAGTGGAGGCACATTCTCTTTCAGTAGCTATGAATCTTTCCTAATTCATGTGCTTATTTTTTTCCATCTGTCACCCAGTTTTATTATTGCTCTCTCAGATGCCTGTCTTTGTTCCTTTGCCTCTTCCTTTTGTAAAGCTCTTCAAAACCTAAAAAAAAGAAGAAAATCCTAGAAGCAATAGATAAACAGCATGGAGGGGAGAGTGCTAAATTTATAAAGGACAGATGATGGAAGTTGGTTTCATTCATGGTGCAGGGAAAGAGAGGATGGAAGAAAGGATAAAAGTTCATTTGGTCATCATCTGGTTTGATGTGGTCTGTCTAATGATCATCGGATGCTAAATAGTTCAACAAAATGGGGGGCCTATTGGCAATGATTCTACACAGCACAAGTTTAAGGGAAGTCGGGCTGGTGCCCTCAGGCTGCAAATTGTCTCTATTTTAGTAGGGTTATCTCCAAATGTTGTTGTCTGTTCCTGTTTGTTGTGGGTTTGCTTTTTTTTTTTTTCCCCCACAGAGGAAAATACATTGCATATTTATTGCTTTACTCTTCCACCTCTTGAATAGAGAAATCAAGCAAGCTTTTGTTATGGCTGCAGGCTACCATTTGCAAACTGCTGGTTATCACAGCCTATTGTAACCTCAAGGTACCTAGAGGAGTTTCAATGGAATTTTGTTTTAAGTCTTTAAATGTAGGTGTTGCTGAGAGACTTCTTAATCATTCTACTGTAAAGACAGAGATGTAAAAACACAGGTAGTTTTTTTTATCTAGCACTACTTAAGCTGGAGCACATAAACAGCAACTGAGATTAGAGAACAATTTTTGGTTCTTTCTAAAGCTATGCAGTAAAGGTCATGCGTTTCCCAAAGAGCTTGTCAAGTCATAACAGGGGAATCAGTATGTGAGAAAGGGAGGGTTATTATCTGCATTTGCTAAGGCCTTGTGATTTAGGCCACAAAAGAAGTCCCACTAAAAGCAGAAGTTTAATATTGCTCTCAAGAATTGACAAAGAAATATGAAAACACAGTTTCTTTGGAAATACTTTTTGATGTAGGCACTCACTATCTTCCTTTGGGCTACTTTTGAGGAATACTTAAGTTATAACAGACTTTCAGTAGGAAAAATTAACATGTGGCCATAAAAAAAGGACATCTTTATGATGTATTTCCTGGCACAGGGTATCAGCTGACAAGGAAGATGCGGAACAGGAATGCTACCCATCCATCAAACCTAATAATGATCTCCTCTCCTGCTCATGGACCTGTTAATAGTTGTAATGAGCAGTATACATTGGTGTGTTGAGGAAACAAGATTGTTTTGTATCGAGATTGATAAAAATATATGATAGAGCCTATAAAAATATGCCATTTTACCAGCTGCTACAGTCCTAAAGAAAGAAGGGGCTGAGATCTTCATGGCTTTTGGTGTCTCTAAAGAAAGCTGGTTGTAAATGGCAGTGGATGTTTAATTTAAGAAGACAAGTGCACTTGGAGTCAGTTTTCATGGAAGATACTTGTCAGGCCCTGAAAGATGCTTTCAAAAGTAGAAGGAAGCACTCTCCAGACTCTCAAAAAATTATGATGTATTGCAGCAAACCTGGAATGAAGGATTTATTTAAAAAAAAATGAGCAGGTGGTTGAGCAGTCAAAATGTAACATAATGAGATAGCTATAAAAAATTCCCAACTTTCAGGGACTTCTCAGTGTTCTTTAGTTGCCAACTTCCACTTCTACTTAATTCTTAGAGTTCAGTTTATGAACTGTGAGAGCAGAATAGGACAATGATATTTCTATTGGTTGTATGATACAGCTGCCAGAACCTCAGGTAGGCAAAGCTTCTGGTTTCCTAACACAAATAAAGAAAATGATTTCCAAGACTTTCCTATTGTCTGGCAGCCTAAGAGCTACTGCACATGAAGGGGGTAAATTACTGCATGCTTGCTTCTCTCTTTCCTGTCCCCACCTAACCTTACTCTGTCAGGGGCACTGTTTTCTGGCTGATCACTGTGCTAATGAAGGGTACCCACCTTGTGAGTGAGTCCTTGCTGTGCTGTCCAGGAATTCAGGTGACCCTGAGGGGCCTGTGTGCATTGGAGCAGTAGCTTCAGGCAGTAAACTCTACTTTTGAAACTACCAAGCCCAACTTCTTTCTCTGCAGATTCATGTAATTCATATTGCCAAAGAAATTGTAAGGTTAAGTGGGAGAAAAAAGGATGTGTGTACAGTGCTGACTTGCTAAGACTGAACCATAGAATTATTGAGATTGAAAAGTACCTCTGAAATCATTGAGTACAACCATGAAACTAACACAGCCAGGTCCACCGTTAAACCATGTCCTCACATCTACATGTTTTTTGAACTTTTCCAGGGACAGGGATTCCATCACTTCCCTGGGCAGCAGATGATTGTCTATCTGAAGGCCTGACCATCAGCCAAGAATTCAAACAAATCTCAGAATCACACAGAATGGCAGAATGGGTTGACTTGGAAGCGACCTTAAAGATCATCTCGTTCCACCCTCCCTGTCATGAACAGGGACAACTTTCACTAAACTGGGTTGCTTAAAGCCCCATCCAACCTGGCCTTGAACATTTCCAAGGGTATACACAACTTCTCGGGGCAACCTGTTCCACTGCCTCACCACCCTCTCAGTACAGAACTTCTTCCTAATGTCTAATCTAACCAAATCAAAATACAGAGAAATTAATCTCTTCTGTGTTCTCGTGGAAATCAGAATCAGATCCACTTTGATTCAGTTTCCATTTCACTTACTGCCTCAGTGTAGCTGGAGGTACAATTGGGCTGGATTAGATCTGCCCAGGGAAGGGAATGCTTTTACTGTGCCCAGGCTGGCCTGCTGAAAGCTCCAGTTTGGGGCTTGCCTTGGCTGCTTGCTAAAAAATGAATTATTCCAAAGACTGAGCATCCTGAAGGAGTCATCACCTTCTCTGTCACTTGTTCTGGCTTTGTTAGTAAACACTTCTCACCTGTGACAGCCGCTGATAAATCTCAGACAGGAGTTTCTGATCTATTGTAAACAGCTTTCAGTTGCTCCCCTGAGGGAGGTGTATTTTAGAATTTGGCATGTCTTATTGCTCAGATGGCAGCATTAGCAGTATGGTGCTTTTCCAGTATCTTTAGCTCTCTTGTCAGGCATGTTAACAAGATAGTGGGGTGTTTCCCTCCCTTTCTTGCTCCTCTACCTGGGATCAAGAATGGTCATACTACTGCCAGAACCTTCAGAAGTTTCATCTATACTATCCACAGGAACAGCATTTCCAGCAGGCAAAATTCCATCCTAAGAGACTACTTTAAAATACCCACTGTACTTGGGGAAATTTCATTTACCCTCTGTTTAAAATCAGTTTCTGTAGTAAGTTGATTTATGCTGACCTTCAGGTAGGGTGCTTCAGACAGGTGCCACCACAAGCACTGTCAATGCAGTTCCTAATCCTTCCCCATCCCACAGAGTCCCATTCTGAGCACTGCCTGGGTTCTTGCAACAGGAACAGATGCAAGTTAAAGCTAGGCCAGAGTTTCAACACCTTGTTGGACTGGGACTCAAGTTACGACCAAACCAGAGTAATAAAACTAAATTATATTTTTATATAAACTAATGAAAAACATGCTGACTTCCAAAGCTCTTGCATCATATTTTCTCTCAAAAGAGATGCAAATCAACAGTGGTGCTTACATTTCAAAAGGCTTATTGAAATTTATGGATGCACAAATGCAATGCAGTAATTTTCTTTGTGGTTAAGACCCCAGGAAGTGGGGAAAGTGAGGGGCGGTATGAGTAACTATAACTATAATTGCAATGTGTATGAGGGGACTTTTTTAGCCGGGGACAAGGTTTTAGAGATGCAGGTTACACATTAATGAGTGCCATGCTCATGTAAGGTGCTAGATTAATCTTCCCTAAGAGGAGAATCTTCAATTTATTCATTGGAAAAGTGCTACCTTAGCAGCAGTGTTGGTGTGTCAGGAGCATTCTGCTCCAGTTGAGTCCCTGCTCTGGCAAAACCTGGGGTACCTGCCTGCCTTTACATGAGGGTAAATCCACTGAAATCAACGGGCCTGGTTCTTTATTTAGCATGTGTCTAAAAAGGCCTGCTGTACCTCATTTTGTAGAAAGATTGGATTTGGAAACAAAGACCTGTCCTCTAGACCTGTCCATCCTCTAACCTTTCAGTGCTCAGCTCAAAACTGTGAAAACCATGAACACAACTGCAACTGTGGTCTGTTTGCTTTTGTGGAGTTGGGGGATTGGTTTGTTGTTTTGTTTTTTCTTTTTGTAATGATTAGCTCAGTGCCTACATAAAATGCATTTCCATTTCTATTAATAGTCATGAAAGTGAGGAATCGTAACAACTTTAAATTGAATACCAGTAAAATTAGAGATCTACATTAGTGAAATGTAAACATTGAGCAAGCTTCAGTTATACACTTGGAGTGGAAAAATACAATAGTAAATCATTGTACATGAAGTAAAATATGGAAATGCGTCAACAAAACAGAATTCACAACTCTGAATAAAACATGTAGGCTACTGCAGAAGTGTTTTCAAAAGGTATTTCTTATAAATAAAAGAGCAGTCTAAGCACAATTAATTGTAATTCATAGTTCCATTACATTTTTATTGTAAGGGAATTGCATATTATTGAAAGGTAGCAGAAAAATTTATAAATGTTCTTGAATAATATATTTTAAATATGACCTTTTAATGTGAAGAGAAGTCAAATTTACCATAGTTACTTCTTGAGATGTGTGCTTCATATTTACAAGATGGGAACCACAAAACTGATTGCCATTCAGATAAAATTAGGCAACTCCAAGCAAATACACATTTGGATTCCTCTGGATATCATCATTATGTGACTGAAGTCAGACATTCTCCTCTTGACCTGGCTATAAAAGCATTGGGAGTCACCTCCTCCTGTTCTTACTTTGGCCAGCAATTATGGCTCCACACTGGAAATACCTGGTGGGATTGTGACTGTGGTGCTCTTTGCTTTCTCTGCTTTGTGCTTCAACTTGTCCGTGAATCCCCAGAAACAGTAAAAGAATAGTAGTGAAATAATGAATTCTGTTTGCACCAAAGGTGTAAGAGGGCTGAGATGTGTTTCTTTGTAAGGTCAAATTTAGTAAAATAGTAAATAATCTACATTTAAAACCAAAACATGATATTTGGCCGGGAAAGGGAGGGCTAATCTTCCCCCGATCTTTCTGTTGTCCCAAGGTGATTTTGTAGTTGGCTTTATTCTTGATGCTGAGGGGCACATTGCAGCCCTTACCTCTGTTTTGCAGATCTGGTGATGATTTTGATGCTGCTGCCTATGGAAAAACCCCCAACCTGTTCAATATTTTTCCATTTCTCAAGGCAATTTTCCTAAGCAAGGCACAGTATAACCTGGCCTAACATTTCAAAGCTCCAGCCTGCAATCTGTTTTCTGCAGATCCTTGATGATGATGGACTCATCCTGGTTCTGAGCACTTCTTGAGTGCTTTGAAACCTCACTCAACTAAACACACATAACAGAGGTAACATCTAATGTTTATCAGTAATGTAGCTATCATGGTTGAACTCCAGTCAGCAACTAAATATCATTTAGCTGCTCTCTCACATCCCCACCTCCCTCCCTGCCCTGCTTGGATGGTGAGGAGAATTGGAAAAAAAAAAAAAGGAAATTTCATGGCTTGAAATAACAGCAGTTGCATAACTGGAATAAAGTAAAATGAATGATGATAATGATGATAATGGTGGTGGTGGTAATTCTCCTCCTCCTAATAATAATAATAGATATGAGAGTTTAAAATCAGACTGTAGTTTGAAATGTGCATTCTCAAAAAAATCAAAACATCTAAGAGAGCATGTGTCTTTTTCTTACTAGTTGATGGAGAAATGGTTTTTCTTTTGTTTCATGTTTAAGCCATAGCTTTCCAGCTTAGGCCACAAATATTTCAGTAGTTCTTTATGGATGTGAGGACATTTGGTTGAGACCTTTATTGCCATTGTTGTAAGAACACTTATTCCTCCCCAATAGAAATGGGTACATTGTGAGGATCTGAATAGAAAGCAGAAGAATTTGTACCTCTCACTTGCACTTGCCATGAGCAGACCAGTCTCTGATGATGGTGTAAAACTGATCACATTGTGTGCTAGTTAAAAACATGCTTATATGATGATTACATCCTTGCCTTTTAGTCAATGCATTTTATGTTTTATGGATATGAAGCTGGAGATTGTCCGTTTAGAGAGTCTACTGTAAAGCACAAGCCATCAGCTTGATCATAGTCTGGTTTTAATTTTTATGGTCTCTCAAATTTGCATATACAGAACAGAACTAAAAGAGGAAATAGCCCTCTAAACAGAAACCCCCTCAAAAATATAATAAAAAATGCAAATAGTCTCATGTGCATCCAATGTGTTTGTAGTTTTAACAGAGCAAAAATGCTTTCCTTTGAAACTAATGTATCTTTAAAATACACTGCTGAAAAATTTACTTTTTCTTTTCTGAAGCTGAAAGGCAGAAACTGTTTTGTGTATTCAGTAGGATGGTGATGATTGTTATGATACATCTGAGGTTTGCACCACACTAAGAAATAGTACTGGTATGTTACATGCATGAATAGCTTTTTACATATAATGCAGTCTGTTATTAAGTTGTGTATTTAACTGGAAAAGAGACCATTTTGGACAAGAGTGTTAAAAGGAGGAAGAAACTATGTAGTGCAAAAAACATTTATATTTGTTCACTCTACATTGACAGGAGCAGTTTAAGCATGGTTGTTAGAAAGCAAGGGAAACAGCTTTTCATTCAGCTTTTAGTGTCCTTGGCTATAACAGAACCCACTGAATCTAAAAAGATCAAGGATAAGATTCTCAAAATCTGCCTCTGGCCACTGCAGAGAACATTTCCACTCATTTCAGAAGAAATTGTCTCTTTCCTTTGGTTCAAACGATTGTTGCAGAAAATTCAATGCGAATTCTCATTGCTTACCATGCTAGAAAATGTTATCAATTGAATAATTTGAATTCAATGTATAATATATTTACAAATATACTTTTCATTTGGCTCCAGTGCTGGCGTAATTTCATAGGCATAATTCTTTGCACATAAATCTACCACTTTCTTGTTGTGTAGCAATAAATAGCATGTGGCAATGCTTAATTCAAAATACGTAATTAAGAATCTTACTAATGATGTTTGACACATCCATTGTGTTGACATGAGAACAGATTTTTCCCAGGGGGTTAATTTGCAGTGTCCTGACTCTTTGTCCATTTGAGATCACCTAGAGAGGTGCAGCTGACCTGTGGTACTAGGCTGGTGCATTTGTCAGCCAGAGCACCCCACCGTTGCCTCTGCCTGGTGCTGTGACTGTCCTCAGGATGCCATGTGAGAGGCTATGACATGAGGGATCTGCTTGTGCTGCAACTATCGTTACATTTTTCATGCCTCTCTGGAAGAATCTGAACCTGTTACTGCCACCATATATCCAGAATATCAGTGCTTGAAGATCTGAAGTCAACATTCATGAGCAATTGAGTATCATTCTTTTGGGATATGGAACCCCATAAACTCCCCACCAGTGAAAAAAGTCCAGTGATCATTCACCTGGTCTATTGCATTAAATGTTTTCGGGGCAGGTAGAGAAAAGCTGATGACAAATTGTACTCTGTGTTTAGTTTTAGAGCTATGATCTCTAAATTTCTAAATTAGAATAAAATCATAACAGCAGGCCTGGGCCAAAGCAGGTGAGAGAATTTTTATCAGCTTTAGCAGACTGTGGGGGAGGCCAGAGTATTGTTCAAGTGTCTGATTACTGTTTCATTGCTGCTCAAATGTACTAGCCCAATTTTAGTATTACAGTATTATATCACCAACAGCTTTAGTGGAGTTTAATGGGTTTGCATCAGCTAAAAGTGTGGTTCTGAGCTTTCATCAGGTTGCAGTGTACTGAACTAATGCTGCTACTAAATAAAACTTCAAGGGAGTTGCATAATGTAAGTTTTGAAATTTTATCAAAACAAGTGGTGATCTCGTATTGTATATTCTACAAAAAAGAAAGGTTGTTCACCTTAATTATTTATGACTGACTGATTTATGGATTTCAGATTGTGGTTCACTTTTGATTTTTCTCATGTTTGCTGTTTTCCCTAATCTCAGTTTAACAATCTCTTTAATATTGATCTGGATATGGCAAGCAATGCAAATTTTTTATGTTCTACATCATGTGGCATGCTTCATTTATTGGCATTTACTGTCATGAATAATTCAGGGCTGTGTTCTTTAATTTGTCATTGATTGTTGCCGTCTTTTAAAAAAGAATGGAGTTCTCAGTTTTGCTGGATTGACAGGTATGGGTAGATGTGTTTTGTTCAACCACATGTAGGACAAGAAAAACAGTGGTAGTTAAGAACTAAGAAAGCAAAGAGAAACTGTCTTGAACTGAGAACAAAACAGGAAAATGAATAGTCTTCCCCTTCACGTAGAAATGACAATAATGATTCTTCCTAGTTGAGTCCTGAATTAAGGAGACTTCTGGAAATAGTTTCCAACCATAGGAAAAAAAACCCCATGTGGTAGAACATTTAATTTTTTCCACTGCAGCAATCTGAAAACTGATTTCCTGATGATAATTATTTTTAGATGATATAGCTTATTAATAGGAACTTATTTCAAAATCAGGTGGTGACATAGATTGCTTAGATAGAAGGGTGTATATGGTTCAAATTTCCAAAGGAATTTCTTACGTGTATTTCTGACTTCTCTGCAAATTGTTTTAAAAAAATAAAAATCCAGACAAGGCCACTGTAAACATGCTTTCCAGCTGTCAGGTGGGGAAAAATTGGCGTCAGTATTTTGAGGGAATAAAACCTTAGTTACAATTGGTACTTTCTTGGGGCCTGTGTCCTATCTGAACTAATTAACCACTCTCAAGTACCGGTATTTCAGCCTTCATAATACATCATGCAGGAGAGTCATTGCCTGTTTTTATGGAGCAGTAAAGTGCAGTGCAGCAGATGGGATTTCCAAGAGTGTCTGCATTGCCCTGTCCTCGCTTATGCTGAAGTCGATGAGAGTTTTCACATCGATATTTACAGGTAAGAATCATGATAACACCAACTCGTTGACCTCAGCAGCAGGAGAGAGAAATCAATGATGATGGCCTTTGGAACAGCTTTTCCTAAGTGATTTCAGCCAGCTTGGCGTGGAAAGACATTAACAGAAAGAGGCAGGTCACTTGGGTCACCTCTTCCAACCACCACATACCTTTGTAGGAAAGTTTTAAGATGCTCATTCACCTGCTGAGAACTGAGTGTGCTTATGGGGAGTCTGTGAAGACAGTCTCTGTTTCCCTTCCTGTAGAGTAGGACAGGAGAAAAAGTGAAGGTATATATTTTGTATCTCAAAATAATGAACATTTTTGTAACTCCATGCGAATAGGAGGACATTTTCCTTGCACTGCCACATTGAGAACAAAAATATCAAAACTTTTAAGTACATTTGGGATCACAGAATCCAAGTTAAATATTACAACTCATTATATGGTCACAAGCTATTAGTTTCAGCTCCAAATTGGCAAGAAAGTAGCTGTTCAGGATTCATATGCATGTGGGAAAAAATGTACTCAGAAAAATCTAAGAATTAATCAGAAAAAAATGTTTCATCACAATTCCCTTTTTCCATTTTAACACCCTATTGCTTATGATGATGGCTCATTAGCTTCTGTCAAATATTTCATCATTTAATCCTCAGCCTTACTTGAGAATGTCTACATTACAATTCTATTCTGGCTCTAAGGAGGTTTATATTTGTTAGTCTAGATCTCAAATTTGTTTAATGCTAATCCACTTCACCAATTCATAGTACTTCAAATACATGTTTATTCATTTATCATTCTTCTGCAATACTAAATCTGTGCTTCAGTTGAAGTAATAAATTGTGCAAAATAGTTCTTCACAATGTTAATTATTCAAAGACGTTGCTCAAAATTACTTTCAATGTTACATGTGGAAATCCTCAAGATATGGTCTGAACAATTAATGACTTCCTACAGAAGTGCAGTCCATTTTCCCCCTCTGTTACAACAGCCTGTTAAAATAATCCTGTTGGCACCTAGCAAAAATTCTTTCCTCAGACAGTATATGATGGTGTCTGGGAATTACCAATGCCAAAGCCCTTAGTGCAGCTGTGTGGTACCTACTTAAATGAATGGGAAATATTTGTCTTGGTTTGACTTTGGGTTTGTATTGGAGAGAATCAGACAGACAGTATATAATTCTTCTGCTTTTACTAAAGGCTTGAAACGACCATCTGCTGTCTTTGGGAAACAGAATCTCATGAAGCACATGGAGTCACTCAATCAGGACATGTAACTTTTCTTTGTAAAAACCTGTGCTGCACACTTTGCATACTGATAACCTTCAAATATGACAGAGTCCTGGTGAATGTTCCCTGGGGGGTCCTGTGTTTGGATCCTACCAGAATGAATCCCTGTTGGTGTGAGTAGTCTGTCAGATCCCAAACAGCTTTCTGTGACCTTTAAGAAATCCTCATTCATTTATTCATATGTATGTGACATCAAGAGCCTGCAGCAGCCCTTTAAAATGGCACAGAACTCTGCTCTGCTGTGACTCCAGGTGGGAAGGACGTCAGACATGTGCACTTTGCACCACTCTCACCAAACTGTAATACTATGAGTGAGGTTTCATCTTTGACTGGATGCCTTTGAAATGGTGGGGATGGTACATCTCCGCCTAAGACAGATGTCTAAAATCACTGAGAAGAATCACACTCTGGAGGTGCTAGACTGTCTGTCAACTTTAAAGTGAATCCAGATGATTAGCTGCAGCAAGATGTTTAATTCTGGATGGCTAAATTAGGTGATATATATTGTATACAAATTACGGACTCATTCTTGTTACCAGCATGGCTTACAAGCACTAGTTTAGATTGTGTGCACTTGTCAGAAAGCAATGAGTGAAAGTTGTTTTCATATTGTTTCATTCTAATGCAGCAGAAAATGGTAAGAATATGCAAGCACAGGGTCCTTCTGCATAATTTGTATAATGATGATTATTATGGTACTGGCAACATTTGGGAGAAAGAGAGCAATTGACAGAGGATGGGAAGAAGCACAAGCAAATAAACTAACACAATGATCTAATCTCACCAGGAAAAAACAGAGCCAAATTTGACCCAAGTATTTCAATTGCAAATAGACATTAATAGGATTCCTCAGTGAATGTATCAGAACATAATTTAATCTGAAGTGTACTTGAGAAATTAGAAATGCCTCTCTTTTGTTGCTTTTTGTCATGACAGAGGTCTGGATAAGTGTTAGGTTTTACTGTAAATTAACAAGATTAGTATGTCTGCAATTTGTCTACAAATAGTCTTCATCTGTTTAATTTTCCTCACTGCTGCCATCCTCCACATTATCCTCTTGAGATGCTTCATGGGGAAAAGAATTGTTAGGACAAAAAAATTATTTAAATTTCATTTTAAAATGCCATCTTGGTTTCTTAGACTGTCTTGTAATCATGCTAACCATCTTGAAGAGTAAACAGAGGATTAATCAAGCTTGTGCCTTCATGGTCACAAAATTCCTGAAGTTCACAGCATACACTGCAAAAAGGTTAAACACATAATATTATAAAACTGTGTTAAAATGACCTATGCCTTGATTTCTGGAGAAAGGTTGGATAAGTGAACAGGGTATATAAGCAATCATTTTGTCAAGTACTTCTCTAAGAGCAGCTAATTAGAACCACTTCTATTCAAAGATAACAGGAATTACATAGGAAAAGGCTTAAAAATAAATGGAGCTTTTTCTTCAATTAAAGAATATTTGGATTATCTTTGGTGTAATTTTGAGAAGTACTTTCATTGCTGTTATTCAGAAATTAAAGTGTAATCTGTTCTATACCACTCCTTCCACCCAGCTTCCCCAAAACTACTTTCATTCTCAACACTTTCAGATCCATTTTGCAGCTTAAAAAAAAAAAAAAAAGTAAAATAAGGAAGTCCAGTGGAAATCGCCAACCTCTGAAGGGGCTAGTCTCAGCTTCCTTAGTGCTCAAATAGCATTTCTTCCTCTCCATAGGAAAAAAACACCATATAGTGAATATAAAATGTTTTTCACCATATCATTAATCCCAAAGTGCTAATATGGCATCCCAGTGCTTTGTGCAGTGCAGTTTGTTGGAATGTGTGTGCACGGACAAAGGCAGAGGAGGGGATACACACCAGATGGTTATTACAAATGTTGCTTTACTGTATACATTTCAATTGCAGATTCTGCTCTTGCACATGAACCCTTTCAACTATCAAACTCTACAGCACAAGGGCTTACACAATATCATGTAATTTTTGGCAGCTGCTTCTCAGTCTTACATTGCTGCCAGATCTTTGGCAGTATGAGCTAAATCTCTGTCTAGTATACAGCTAGCACAAGGTCCTCATTATCCTGGAATTTAATACTTGGGACCAGAAGGCCCTACATACAATGCAAATCCAGACTCTCTCCCTTGCCTTTTGAGTGAACAACTGTTTAATACGTGGTGCCTTACAAAGCTGCCATAATTAAAAGGATAATTATTTATACACACATTCAGATCCAATGTAAATAAATAAAAATTAAGAAATTAATGGAATAAATATCAGAAGTTAAATATGCTGGAATACATACATTAATGCCACTAGGGAACAATAACAATTGGCACAGAAGTCTACATAAGGCAATTATGACTTACTAAATATCAAAGTCTACATAGTCTGCAATAGATTCTTGTACTAGAAAAAGTGTGTATAGACAAATACAGTTTTACACATGCCACAAAAATCCTTTTCTGCTCATTCTTCAACACAGAAGAATGCAATAGCATAGAACCACCAGAAAAAATTATGCAATGATCTTTTAAGTTTCAAAGTCCATCCATTCTCCAAGGGGAAAAGTTGGAAGAGTATCTTAGTGAGGTTCTTTGTAATATGTCCTTGTGAATACAGGTTGTCCCAAAGGCATCAGTTCAGTGCTATGCTTATACTGCCAACAGGCACCCCCAAGCAATTTGTTACTTGTAAGGCTGTAACAAAGCACCCACCATCTAAGAATGGGCTTGTTCATCCAGAGTCTTAGAGGTTTATATCTCCCAGCATCTCAGTGATTCTTACCATGTGGTAGATGAAAGCCCAGACATGAGCTGGCCATGTGCTCTTGCAGCCCAGAAAACCAACCACATCCTTTGCTGCATTAACAGCTGCGTGGGCAGAAGGTTGTGGGAGGTGATTCTCCCCCTCTGCTCTGGTCTGGCATGACCCCACCTGCAGTGCTGCATCCAGCTCTGGGTCCCCCAACATCGGAAGGACATGGACCAACTGTTGGAGTGAGTCCAGAGGAGGGCCATGATGATGATCAGCAGATTGGACCATCACTCCTGTGAAGAGGCTGAGAGTTGGGGTTGTTCAGCATGGACATGAGAAGACTCTGGAGGTATCTTATAGCAGCCTTTTATTACCTAAAGGGGCTACAAGAGAGCTGAAGAGGGACCTTTTATAAGGACATGTAGTGGTAGGACAAGGGGCAATGACCCTGCCACATACAGGGTCTATGCCCACTTCTGTACTTTTTATAGTAAAAAATCCAAAGTCCTTCTCCATGAAATTCAAATAAATGGGACCCTCTCCCCATGTATGGTGTATTAATTATACTTGTGACATTTCCTCAGTCGGCTGCAATTGCTCATCTGTGTCTCTTTTCACATGATTCTTCCATTCCATACAGAACAATCACACCGATATCCTGCACAGAGGAAATGGTGCAAATGAAAGTGATATCCTTCCAAGGAGCACTTTACACATGTCAAGAGGAAGGTGTTGGACTTCCCTTGGCTGAGATACTTCCCGAGCACTTTCAGTCATTACATCAGCCTGAAACAACTTGGTTTTGATTTTGGACTCAATTCCCAGTGTTGGGAAAGAGACCTAGAGTGTTTAGATTTTTTTTTTTTACTCGTTTTCCTCATTCTCCTTGCACAGATCACATATAGGTGCTTAAGTACTATATTTTTAATCCTCGATTAATAGTTAATCAGTGTAACTGTAATGGGATCAAATGGCTAAGCAGAGAGGAAAAGAGAATTCTTTGAAGTGGCCCAGTCAGTGCCAATGATCAGGGCTGTAAACAGAAAAATATATTTTTTTTATTAATTCACCTTCAGTGTTCTTTTTCATTAAAAATTAAATGAGACATTGTAATTAGGAAGACGATAACTGCAGAGTGTGGAGCTATACTGGGCTTTAAATCAGTTCCTGTCTGTTTGAGGTTACTTCATCGTGTCTTTATTTTAAAGCAATTTCACAAAATCAAGTGTTATTTGCTATGAGGCTGTTTGGCACAGGAACCATTAAGGACCTTGAGGTTAAATGAAAACTTAGGTAGACTCTTCATACTTCTATTTATAGTAGAATTATTATGACCTTGTCAGCATTTCCATAAGATAGATTAAAATTTTGCCACTAAAATTCCCTCTACAGGCTGATATTTATCACAACAAGGCTTCAGCATTTTAATAACTCCTTAAAAGACTCTGATACTGGAAAAAGCTTTACTGTTTAGATCAAAACAGCCTGAAATTCAATTTCATTTCATGGGAATTTAGGATATTTTGAACAAAGCAGAATTTTTTTAGTTTCTTATGGAAGCAAATACTTTTTTGAAGAAGTTGTAGTTTCGTGTTGATAAATTTTGAGAAACAGTACAGAATTCAATCAGATCTTTCTAAACTGGAAATGAATGAATAGGACATAAGGACCAGTTTTCCAGAGCTTCTAGGGGGTCAGAGGACATTGTCATGTATTAGGAAAAGTGAGTTGAGATGTGGAAGACTCAGAGCTGGGTTTCCCAGAGCTTTGATGACACGTTGCTTCCTGAGGAGGAGGCTGGATAGTCTGAGTCCCCTGAGATTATATCTGAGCGTCTCTCTCAGTTCCATGTTCATTTGGTATTCAATATGCCCTATAAAATGAAGAAATAGTCTTCTCATTTTGAAAATGGGAACAAAGAGAAACGGAAAATAATGCCAAAATGTAAGCTCATCTTTGCATAACTTAACCTTGGAAAGTCCGGGGCTGAGAGCAACCAGGAGGTAAAGCCAAAGCAGCTGAGAAGAAATATGTTATGTGGACCTGTAATTTGGACTGGAGGATGATGCATCCATCCAGTCAGGAGTCACAGTCATGCTTTTCTTTTGGGTCAGGAAACTCACCTGGCCTTGTAACTTCTATTATTAACTTCAGGAAAGTCTGCCTGACTGGGTGTGCTGGCCCATCAAGGCAGGAGGTCTTCTCAATGAGCTTCTCCTTACTCACTTCCAAAACTCTACCACTCTATACCAAAATAATTGTTTGCCCACAGGGTCTGAGAGAGACAATGACTTTGCTACCAAGTGGGTGAGGTGCACCTTTAGGCATCTCTTGTGCCTGGAGAAATTATGTTACTCCAGAGGAAGATGACAAGTGGTAAGTTTGAAAGTCAGTATTTTAGTTTTAGATAGTCTTAAGATCATTCATGGGTCCAAGACCATGTATTTATCTATGCAAAGGCTGAAAGGAAACGTGTAGTTGAGCCAGCAGTTTAACTCTCTTGGAAAGAAAATTCCTGTGTCTGCAATGCTGAGTAATCAGTGTTTATCAACAAAAGGCATCCTCTGCACTAGATTTCCTTGGTTTAGAACATAAAACTGCAGCACGCATTTGAAAAACTCTACAATTAAATAGTAATTGCTATGAAAATAGTAACAAATGTACAGTTGACATCTGTAAAATTTAAAGTTTTCTTTTGGTGTGAAACATGTTTTTCTAAGAAAATCACTATGACTTTTTGTAACATTATGTAACTCTATGAACAGTTTATACTCTATTAAAGATCCATAATATGGAACATACATTGGTTTCTCTATTTCTCCAGCAAGATCCCAAAGGAGCTGTTAAAATATAGGCAGTGAACAAGCACGAAATATAAGTCAGAAATCTTGCTAAATCTGAATATGGCTATTGATAGAACATTAAACTCAAAATGAATCCCCTATTCCTTTGTGTTTTAATAGCACTTCGAAAATGCATATAGTTTAATTTTGCCAAAACAGAGTAGAAATAAAAAGGAATGAAATTACTATACAGCATCATAAAGGTATTTAAGCAATCATGTAAATGTGAAAAACCTCTACCTTATTCTAAATCATTATGGCTATTGTTATAAGAATTTATGCTGTCTTATGTGATCACAACTGTGATTGCCAACTTAGGAATGATCATACCTGAAATAAACCCCAATATTTTAGTGCAAGCCATGGAAGAAATTAAATTAGAACAAAAAAAGCTGTGAGAAGAGTGAGACATAAAGTCATGGCCTGTGATTTTGCACCTTATCATGGTAAATCTGCAATTTTGTCACAGTTTCCAACTGAGGCATCCTACACAACATCAGTTGTCATTGTTGGGTGTGTGTGTCTGCCATCTCAGAGATGTTACTGTAAGCAAGGTTTGGCACGGGACTCATTAGACAGTGAAATAGTCTCTCAGTACATGTGTCCCCAGCTTCCTGAATCTCATTTAGAAATAATTTGTGCCATTTCCTAAAAAAAAGGAGAATCACCAGGTAAAGAAGGTTCATAACTAAAGTGCATTATGGAGGCGTGGATGGGTGCATGCAAATTTTGTTCCTGAATTTTAGGTGTTGAGGAGGAAACATCTACATCCTACTTCTGTGACCAAAAGATCTACCAGATTGTCTGTGTGCACATTCATGAAAACTCAGTGGAGAGTCACTAATGTTACAGAGTTTTCACAAAAAAAAAATCAGTACTGTGAACTGGGAGAGGTCTCTGAATGAATTCTGCCTCTAAACTCTAATTCTTAACCAGGTCTAAATAAGAGTGTTGCTAATCCAGCAGACACTGCACTCAGTGGACTTCCTTGACTCACTCCAACTAATAACTGTGTGCAAATAATGACATAAGAATCGTTTGCAAGGGGAGGCAGTGCCAGATGAAAGCAGTAGAAAGTGTTCAGCAGCTGATCTGCATGTCTTTTTCTTTTTCCAAATGTAGAATTTTTAGTGACAGAAAATTAAGCTGAATTTCAGAACTAGGGAACACTGCCCAAACACATAATTCTGAATAACAGTCTTTTAACTCAAACAGCAACAGTTTTCTTTGAGAAAACACTTTGAAAATTATGAGCTCTCTTTGAGCTAGCATATGCCAAAAGAAGGATTGAATTACAGCTGCTTCCAGAGCGCAGCATATACTTTCAACCTGTTCTTGGTTTCCTTCTCTATTAAAAATGTAAGAGACATTTTCTGTGCTAAAAAGCTGGGGGAAAAAAATGCAATGGCTTGTAAAAATCTTAGTCTGCAAGGTTTAAAAGATCTTTTCAGTAAAGCATTTGATTTTGAAAGTTAAGGCTAGGTTGCTTCCACAAGGTTTTTTGCAGCTCCCACATGAAATATAAGTTTGTTTCAAGTTTTTAAAAAAATAAATCTCTTGACAGTGATGCCTCTGGCTTTCAGTAGGATTCCTTCATGGTTCCTGCAGGATGGCAAGTGGTGTGTTTCTGGCCCCTGCTGAGTGAAGATGCTCAGGAGGTACTGAGGCTGTACAGGGGCTCAGCAGAGTCAATAACATCACTTCAGTACCCAGCTGGTGTCAGCACAGCACAAGCAGGGCTTTGCTTCAGACCTACAGTTGACATTATTTCTTTTGGACACAAATGTAATAGCAATAGAAAAGTCCCCTCTCTAGGCTGACAAATCCCACAGCACAACAGCATTAACATTTCACAGGCTAAGTGGAGTGAGTTGGGACAAGTGTAAGGAACAGTTCTGGAGATAGTACTGGTGACAGAGAGGAGGCTTTTTTTTTTTGTCTGTGTCAGAAATCCTTTTTTATCAAATTAATATACAATATCACTAATAGCTATGAGTTATATTAATGAAGAGGTCATAAACTTACAGCTGTGTTGATGAAACTTTAGAACCTGACCAAACATGATCAGGAGACACTCTCTGGGTTTGTTTGTTGTTTGGGGGAGTTTTTTTGCAAGAATACAGATGTTGATAATAAATGAATAAACATTGGCCTGGGAGTTGCATAATGAAAAGAAAAAACTAACTTATAAACCACTTTTCTTTGGTGTAAGGCCTACATAAGTGCACAGAAGAGCAAGTATGCAGGAGCTGAGGATGAGCACTCTGCCATCCTCGTTTGCTCTGAGTGCTGATCTGCTGGGTCCGATGATGGGAGCTGTGAGGAGGTTGTGATTCATCTGTAGGTGGCTGCCTGTCACGGGTGGGTGAAGCTCTTCCTATATATAGCTTGTATATGGGTTCATAGCACACTTGAGGATGGCCTGGAATGAAAGGTGCTCTCAAAAAGCCCTGGGTAAATCATTATTTTATTATTACAGCAAGGTGCTAGCGGCTGACAGTTTCAGTAATTGGATCAACATTCATATTGCAAATGCCAGCAGGTTTGACTCAGCTCTTTATAGTTCTGAAGCAGATAAATTAAATTATATTAAACTGATTTTATTTCAGGTGAGATTTTTAGGAGATGAGAGAAACAAAGGCCAGACTATTCTTTGCAGCTCTTACAGATCACAGCGTTTGTGGCCCAAATGGTTTCTCCCCTGTCATGCTGTGAGACAGCCCGCCAGGCAGTTCCAGTTCATGGCTGTGGCACGGACAAGTTCAGCACTGCAGTGTAAATGAGATGCTAATTTCTGGTCCCTGTCCTGTTACAGTCACTGTGCAACTCATCAGTGCTGCATCCAAATAGGTATGTGGATGCTCTCACACCTGACTTGAGCTGCCTGAGTCTTGGAGTGAAATCTAATTCTAAAGCCATTTAAGGGCAGTAGAGTGGCTTACCTAGATAACAAGGAAGAGCTGCTACTCTTCTCTGGTGTGAGAAGTTAATCAGAGTCTGAGGAAGTCATCACATGCAGGGGTCCACAGCTGGAATGTCCTCCTGGAAGGAAAGGCCTAGTCTTATTATTAGAATGTGGCACCAACCTTATGTCAGGAGGACAATCCTCTTATGTGGGAACCTTAAGTTTAGAGCACTTGTCCAAACCCATGCAATGTAGGATCAGTTTCTTCCTCTGTTTGAACATATTCAACATTTTTTTAAAATTCCTTAATATCAGAGCAAATTGGGTAATTAACTTCCTTTAACCCTCATCTAAACTCACAAAATCTATGTGCTGAAGTAATGGAATTTTGCTGAATTATAGTTACATCAGTGGCACTATGCCTTCAAAGCAGTTTTTCCCAAGATGATCTACAATTTATGTTTTGGAAAACTGCTAAGAAGAAACACTATGAACTTCAGTAGCAGAGTTATCAGATCCAAACCCAGGAAACTTACCCTTAATGAGGTGTTTATTTACTTTCTCCATCACTGCCTTTCTCTTTCCCTGGACAGAATAATGTATCAAGGTTTTTGAGTTGGGTTGTTTCATTTTGGGGTGTTTTTTTCATTTGTTCTCTTAACACCTAGAGAAAAATGGAGATGTTAATTTCCTGTCGTGGCAGCTAAGACAGGCACAATTAAGCAGTTTGCTTTCTAGGGATTGCTCACTGAATTCTTCCAGAAGTTCCTGTGCAGCTGAAGCAGTTGAGGGCCACAGTATTGATTCCGAGCTGACGGCAGACAGATGGTCTGTCAGCAGAGCTGCTCATATTTTTGGTAGGGCACATCATTAATGAAGCCAAACACGAGCTTACGTTTTCAGCTCCCTGGTATTAAAAAAGTGGTGCAGCACACTGCAAAAGTGGTTTATTAGATCCCCTGTGCCATTCAAGGAAATCAGCAATGTATGTTAATGTTGCTCTGCATTCTTCCTGATAAGTTTTATTTTTCCGTAGGTAAGTATTCAAATACTGCTTTGCATCTCCAGTAGTAGTAGCATATCTCTGAATTTCCTGACATAAATCAGTGATAGGTGTCAAAGGATACAGAAAAATCTGTAGGTCTTTTTAGCTTTGTATTCCCACTTTTTTTTTTTTTTGCTACATCTAGAAAAGTCTATTCCTTGCATGTTTTGTGTAAAAATTCAGATTTTAAAACACCTGGCTACAATTTCACATACTTTACATTTCAAATGAAACAATAATAGTTAAAGGATCAATTCCCACTCACTTTGCTCTCACAAATAGTCCCATTGAAACTAAGCCAGCTGTGGAAAACATGGACTCTTGTTTATTGATTGTTTCCTAGAACTGAATTTCCCCAGGGCACTGACCTGTGTGATAACATTCACCATCACAAAAAGGTGCATTGCTTCATAGTCAGTTACTGCTTCTGTACATGGCAAAACAATAATAAGCTCCTTCAAAATCCTAAATAATGAAGGATTATTTTAGAATAAAGAAATATAGATTAATAACTGCTGTGAGGCTTGATCACAAGAACTATATCCATAAGGATACTGACAGCACTGTGGGCAATATTCTTAAATGCCATGTTACTGTTCACATTGTCCGTTGTTCTTCAGATGTTTTTCTATGAAACTTCCTCATATCCCTGTAGTCATCTTTGTCAATTTAATAATTGTTTGACAGTTTTGTTCAGTAGAGTGTTAGAAGGGTTTCTTGTGTGCTGTCACCTTTGATTAGTAAAGTTCTCTGCAGGGGGAACAGGGGTGTCTGAAGGCTGAAGTGGTTGCATTCAAGGGTTTTACTTGAGAAACTGTATTTTTTAATAATGACTGTCATTTAAGAAAACTCAAAGTGTGTGGAAAAGTATTCTTTCTAGAGTGTCTTACTGATTTTTTTTTTTCATGTTCACCATTTTTTATTCTTCTATTCTTTCTCTCCCAATTACTATTGACGTTCAGGATGACTGTCAGCTGATAGCTTTTTATAAGCTGTTCTGCAAGCTGAACACAAATAACATGACAGCTTGCAGGCTACTTGTTGTCATGGTGTTCTTACTTTGCTCTGGGCAATGCCATATAAAGAATATTGCATCTCGACTCCTATTTGCATCAACCAAATATTTTAACATTAACACAATAATATCAGAATGGCAGGATGTTTATGACATTACCAGCACCAAGGAAGCGGAATAAAATTATGTTCTGTTTCCGCCCACTTGTTTTCACCCACTCCCAGACTCTGTACTACTGTGCTTACAGAATTGTTGATTTCTGTGGAGGTAAGTTGATTTCAGGTTCTCAAGCCAAATTATGAAATTTAATTTAAGAAGTCTTTCTGACTGCATTTGCAGGCCTCATTAAATGAGATGTAACACAGGAAATGTCACCCTACATGCTACTCTTTGAACTGTCTTCCACCAATTTACTCCAAGAATGTCTTCATTTTAGAAGTTCTGTGCAACATCCACCATTGAAAAAGCTCCAAGGAATTACAGCACCGACCAAGAGCAGGTGAAAAATAATTTGTTTAAGAAAATTACCAATATTACTGACCACAGAGATTTCCAGCACCAGAAAATACCTTTCCACGTGAATAGCCTTCCTGTACTTTAGGACTGACTTTGGTTTATTTTACCTTTCTAACTTTGTCTAGCCAAAAAGAGAAAAGGCAATTTTTAAGAAAGAGGATACATTTTAGGTGCTTGTAATATAATAACTATAGCCATAGCTCTCACTATGCACCTGGGTCCAAGTTTCTAACAGATCATTTTATAAAACCTCTCTCAGTACTGTGATGCTGGTTGTTGGATACAAACAGCAGCCTGTGTGGACATCTCCGATGTGTTGCTTTATGACCCTCTGCAGTTTTGCAAACAAACTGATGTTACTAAATGCAAATTTTTTGTCTGCAAAGCAGGCAAATTGCAGTTTTTCTCTCTTCCTGTAGCATGAATGTTTGGGAACATGAAGAATAGCAGGCTGCTGGAAGCCTTGAGCTTCTCAGGAAATACCAGCTTCAATACAGTAGGCTGCTGTTTTGCCAAGGCATAAGGGTCACAAGAAACACAGACACCAGATATAAAGAATAAGTGTATAAATTTACTATAGTGCAAAACAGCAAACAATCACAAAAGAATTAGAGAATTATAAAATTAGCAATGTACCTACAAGGAGTGCCTATAATGATTAAGAAAGATACATCACCAGTTACCTTTAATACATTACCATAATGAGCATCCAGACCCACATGTCAGCTGGGGAGCCCTGACCACAGTGAAGGGTCCAAGAACCCCTTCTGGGAATTGTGAAATCCTACAGGATGTGTCCGCTCGTAGGAGAGGGCTCTGTCTTTGCTGTGAAAAGGGTCCATCTTTTACACTGTTAAACAAACAATCACATCACTTATTAAGTGTGGAAAATATCTGGCCTTCTTCCAAACTTGGTTTCCACCCAAAGCCTGGCCAATGCTCAGAGGGAAATCAAGGGAGTCAGTTTGGACCAACTACTATCAAACAAGGCCAGCTTCTACCTCTGTGGCCTTGGCTATTCTCTAAATACAGAAAGATAGAAACATTCATACCAAATACAAATCTTTACTAATTAAGCAGGTACTGATATATCTTACTAACAAGCATACATGTTTACACAGGTGCAGACTTATCATATTACATATTTTACTATGGATTTTACAGAATTTTGACTAATAAGCAGATACATAGCTAAATACAGCATTAGGCTGGAAGGTTCATCTAGAGGTCAACTCTGGTTCAGGGCCTGTTGTTCAGGCCTCAGCACTTCAGCTTCATCCCAAAAAACTAGAAAAATGCAGGGCAGGAAGGGCCATGGGAAGGACCATCAGAGATGGTTTGGACACTTAGAGAAGCTGGTGTGGTGGTCTCTCCAAAACAGCACTGAAAAGGTTGCTTTCTCTGACTGAGATACTTCAGATATAACACCTACTGACTCTTTGCTCCTTCCATCCCAACATGGGCATCCACTGCCCATTCTAACATGGTCAAAGAGGCTGCCCAGCATCTTAATGCTTGTCCCTGGGTTTCCCTCTGTGTTTGGGAGAAAGACTTTGCAAATATCTGTACAACCAATGGACTGTTTTCCTTTGAGACTTCTCTCAGGCACATATTGGAACATGATGTGTAACCAAAGCTAACCACGGGTACGCTGAGTGGAACACTCTGCTGTGCTCCCAGGTGTCATGTTAACATACATATTAGTACAGCATGCAATTAATACTACTGCTATTATTTTCTCCTACAGATTACATTTCTAGACAAGACCTAAATGCCAAGAAAATAAAACCACTCACTAAACATTTCATGATCATGTCTCTTTATATATGTTAGGCTACAACAGCCTTTTAATTTTCCAGCAGCCAGCCCTTGAGGTAAAGAAGCCCACTCTTCTCTTCCAGTGCTACTAAAGAGAGTTGCATTTACTGCATTGATAAATATTAAGGACAGACAGAACCATTATATCCTTCAGTTTAACATGAACAAGAGTATATACATTTGGGCTTCAGACCTGTAGAAAACATTTTGATGAAAAGAATTATTTAAGTAAAAGAAAGAAAGAAAGAAAGAAACAAAAACCACCAGCCAAACACAACTTTTATTTCATTGGGATTTTATTTCATTTCAGGGGGAAAAAAAAGCAGAAGCAAAATATTGATACCAGTTTCACTCATGAAAACTCTTTTAAAAAACAGATCTTAGAAAGGTGAAATAGAGAGAGCTTTAAATTGAACAGCTTTGAACTGTTAGAAAGAAAGAAATTACAAACCTGCCAAACCAGCAAACAAACCAATGTAGTCAAGACCCCAAATCTCAGCTAAAGTGGAAAGTTGCTGTGAAGAATGCGGCTTTTGATTCTAAAACATCAGTTGGGAAAACTTGACCTGAACAGCATAACGAGATCCAGAGCAGGCATGGTGATGCTGAGAATCAGTGAGAAACTGGTGTAGACAGCCCTCAGGAGTGTCCTTTGCAGACACCAAGGACAGTCCTTTCTGATAACTTTAGCATGACTTGGTGAGGAAACTGAACCTACCGAACTACACAGCAACATGGGTGCATTGTAGGGAAGCAAAGAAATTAGAGGTAGCTGCATCCTGGTTTCTTCATGTAGTTTGGAGGGTTTCTGTTTATTTTTTGTCAGAGTTGGTGATGGGCATTAAGGTCACTGTGGCTACAGGTGAGACCTTAATACTAAGACAGAGTGAGATAAAACATAACCAATCAGGTTTACAACTGTCTCTCTATATAAACAAAGATATTGTTTCTCCTTAGCATTTGAAGGTCAGATTATGTCTTTCTCTGTTCATTGAATCTTTCACAGTCCTTGAAGCATTCACAGGAAAGCTCTATTTAAATAAAGCAAAGATTGTTGTGGGGGTTTTTTTTATGTCTATTCTTCATGCTTCTCCTATGCTTTAAGTCAAACAGGACACAATGGATTTATCTTCATGGAGTTATTTTTTGCACATTCTTTCCCACTTTTTCTGGATGGCCTCTGTTTATTTCAGCAGTGTTCTGTTCTGTAGAAAGAAGGAAATTAACAGTTTAAGGTTGCAATTTGCTTAAATTTGCCACCCCAAAAATTCCAACTTCCAAAATACTGTTACTTACCACTTTGCTATGGAGATCTTCCAAAGATCAATTCCTAGAAACATAAAAAAGGTGGAAATTAATAAGTAATGTATCTACCACTTCCTCAAGGCCAGCTAATGAACAGATCAATAGCAAGGTACATTCCATAGTCACATAACATATTCAAAAATTAAATTTCACCAGGCTAATTAGATCAAGCTTTATAATTTCCTTCATTTGCATTTGTTTTGCAGCCGGTTATACTCCCAAAAATTGTCACATGCTTTATACTCCCCTCCTCCTGCTGTTCTCAGCAAATATGAGTGTACTTGTGACCCATCCTGCCGGTATGAAAACCTAAAACCTTTTTAAACAAGCCTTAAGTGACATGTGTTTGCATATTGTCCCCTGTGTCAGCCATCACTATCAAAAGGGGATGGATGCTTTGCTTCCTTTCTCAAGAAAAACAGCAGCTGAAAGTAATTTGATTGCCTCACACGTTGCTATAATATACTTGACATGCAGCTGCTTACAGTGAGGCTCAGTGTCATTTTTAAAACCACATTTTCTGTTGAAATTTTGTACTCTTTGCACTTGACCTGCAGATAAGTCTTCACATCTAAACTCTAAATCATGTCTTCAAAGAGAAGAGTTGTAAGTAAAAATTTTCATATTAGAACTTTATCAAGTTTTTTTCCCCTTCTCTGAATGCTTTTGGACACTTTGGAAAACTTCAAAAGAAAAGTGAAAAATAAATTCATGCTGAATATGATTTCAGCTTTCCTGACAAATGGAAAAGAGCTTCATTGGAGAAAAATTTTTGTCCAGAAGAATATACAGTGTCATTCTAAAATACCTTGGAAACTAGAAATGCACCTTTATGAATCTATATGCATGAACTAGCTTTTTAATGAATATTGGTTAGACAGGCAAGAGAATGAAATGCTTTTCAATTAAGTATGTTTGGGTTTGGGTTTTTTAACACGGTATGATGTAAGGTCAAATGATTATAGATTTTTTTTTAACTGAATTTTGCCATCTATATTGTTCTAACTCTACAGAAAACTGAAAGATAAATTGTTAGATTGCTGACTGTGTTCAGACTTTTTAACAGAAGAAGATATAGAAAATAACTGGGGTTTAGAGACCCCTAAGGATATATTATTGTGGGTTATCCCTGAGGGGCAGCTGAGCCTCTCACAACGACTCACTACCCCACAGTGGGACGGGGAACAAACCAGAAGTGCAAAATTGAGAACACTGGTGGGCTGAGATAAAGACAGTTTAATAGGTAAGGCAAAAGTTGCACCTGTGAGCAAGGCAAAAAGAGGAACTAATTCACTGCTTGCTACAGGCAGGCAGGTGTTTAGGCATTTCTGGGACAGCAGGGTGCCCTGTGCATACCGGTGACTTGGGAACACACTCCAAACATTCTCCCTTCCTCCTTCTCCCCAAGCTTTGTATGCTGAGTGACCCATATGGGCTGGGATATCCCTTGGGTCAGCTGGGGTCAGCTGTGTCCCTGCCAGTGTCTTGTGTACCCCCCGTCTGCTCACTGGTGGGATGGGATGAGGAGCAGAAAAGGCCTTGGCTTTGTTCAGCAAGAGCTAAAACAGAGCTGTGTTACCAAGGCTATTTCAGTCACAGCTAAAACTCAGCACCATTCAAGACACTATGAGGTAAAAGAACTCTATGCCAGGCAAAACCAGCACACATGTATAAAGCTTGAATTGAAAAACAGTTAAAAGATGAGAAAGACCACTGTGGATCCTAAAATGCTTTCAACACAATCCTTTACTTCAAAGTGAACTAAAGTCTGGTGCTGTACCTTGGGAATGTCTCATTGGCAGAAGCCTCTTTGTGAGAGGACATATTTGCAGTTCATTCATTTAGCAAAGTATAAAATACTTTAATACTTGGGCCTGTGAAGTCTGGGAGTTTTGAACATTTCAGCTGAACAGGGTTAAGTAAGACAGAGTATTGTATACAATGTTGGGGCAGGTAATCTGTCAGGAAGAGGAGAGGGAACAGAGCAGTGAAGAAAGGAAGTAATCCCTGTCTTTTTCA
Source organism: Sakesphorus luctuosus (assembly GCA_013396695.1). Lineage (NCBI taxonomy): Eukaryota > Metazoa > Chordata > Aves > Passeriformes > Thamnophilidae > Sakesphorus > Sakesphorus luctuosus. The sequence continues at coordinate 988,370 of VWZD01008612.1, forward strand.
ATAGGCTGCTCTCATGGAAGAGCAATGATGGTGCTGTGACAGACCCTCAAGCCTCTTGTGATGCTGCAGCAATGCAGGTGACCCCAGACTGACCTGATTGACCTGACCTGACAGAACATTGATTTCCTGCAGTTGTAACCCAGAGGGCAGGTATCACCACACTGACAGAAAATTATAAGGAATTAAGGACCTAAAGGATGAGCTGAGCAGTATAACACAAGCCTGATTTGGCTTTGTTTAAAATGACCTCTTTGGCCAGTGACCATTATTACGGAAACCGTGACTGCACTGAAAAACAACACTGGGATGATTGGATTTCACATTCCCAACATTCAAAGCATTTCCATAAAGTTGTCAGCACAAACTGAGGTCTGAACAACAATAAAACCAGATGAGAATCCCAACAAAACAATGCATCACTTAAAAAGTGCTTGGTCAGCTGAACATATAAAGCATCAGTTGACTGAACTGGGCCTTATTACCATGCCAGCAACATCCTTTGAACTCCACAGTTCTCAAAATCAATCTGGTTCACATAACAAAACAATGACATTAAATGAGATGATCTTCCTAGAAACTGCCTTATAGAGGCTTACCTTTAACTAAAGATAGTTATTTTGACTGGAAAACTTTGTGTTTAGAATTTTCAGAATCTGGCAACTCTGAAGATCTGATACCACGTATTTAAAGAGCCAAGAGGAGTGTGTGCCATCCTCGGTGTTTGTTGTGCCAGATTTGTTGTGGGAGCATACATGATCTTTCAGAATACATGGAGTAGTGTTCAGCTTTCTAAGAGAGCAGGACCAAGAATAAACACCAGAACATCTTCTTTTTCTCCTGTTTTATAAAAAAGCTTTGGACCTCCAGGTTAATATATGAATGGCAGCCTTCCTATAGAATGGCACGTGGAGCTGATGGAAGGCAGTAAATGATACAATCAAATTATAATGCAATGGAAATAATTCCAGTAATTAGTTATATCCACGTATATAAGTTCTCTTTATTTTAATTTGTTTATTTCAATTTTGTTAGCATCAAGTCCCAGACATTTGTTTCCTCTATGCTTTCATCAAATAGATTAAAGAATCATCTGTTTGTGAAAATATTAATCATTTAATAGGATTGAATCATTACTTACTAAAAAAGCTGCCTATCTCAAACCAACTCACATTTTACTTAGTTCTTTGAAACATTTTATTTCTTCTAAAGCCTTCCAATCTTACAGTTAAATAACTATTGATGATGACTAATCTTTCCTGCTTTTCACAAAGCTCATTCTTGAGATTTCTCAATGAGTCTAAGTGATCACCAGGGCTACCCTGCTCCACACTTTCAAATATTTTCTAATTGTCTTTTTCATTCCCTAAAGAACTAAACATGCCTCCAAAGGATGCTTTCTAAATATAATCTCAGAGTAGGCCCATCAGTTTTGTGCTTACATAGTCAGTTCATTACCCATTCCTCTGCCCTTTCCCAAAAGCATTTTTAAAATGCATCTTCTATTCACATAATTAAATTTCCCCCATATTTGTTTCCTTTATCTCTTCCTGAAATAAAACTTCATCGCATTTTCAACCTCTTCCTTAACAGTCTTACAAATTTACATACCAGGGATAAATACTTAAGCAAATATAATCCCATAAGTTCTTCAGTACATTCATGGTATTGATTGGTTGCACTTCAGTAATAGTCAAACGCAAATCTGTAAATGTTGTCTAAAAATATCCTTCCATTTCCCTTTAGGTTTTTTAATAAAGGTAAAAGGTGGGCTGGTACACTGTGTTAGGATGATAATGATCAGCAAATGTCCATCAACATGTTTATGTTGCTAAACATCAAGATTCTCTTTCATTTATGATCCAGCTGTCAAGTGAATTCAGCCTCGATGTGTCTCTGAAAGCTCAAGGCGCATTTAATGTCAAAATCTAAGATGGGTATGCAGAGAAAACATTTTCGCAAGAATGCAAATATAAAAATATTCTGACATTTATTCTGGGTTTTGAGAGTTTATGACACAAAATCATCAACTCAGAGATTAAGGATTAAAGGGCGCAGAGCTGCCATGGAATAAATAGCAGCATTTTGCACAGTGCTGTCCTCAGCAAAGAGTGAGCACAGAGCTGAAGTCAAGGAACAAAAAAGCTGACACTTTTGCCCTGACTTTTAATGGTATCTACATAAGCTACAGGCTCTCTGGATTACGGATGCATTTGCACCCTCCCATAATTAACAGAAATCCGGTGTCCCCTATTGGTCATCCTTCAGTAGTTCCCAAAGTGCAGGATTCCTCCCAGCACACTGCAGTGCCAAGAAACTGCAGGATCAGCGTGGTCTCTTAAGCCATCTGTGGCTCTCATCTATTTTTCCATATGAAATCATCAATATTCTGATCTACAAAGCCACAGTTGGCTTTTGTTTGCACTTCAAATAGAATCAGTAACACATTACTCAAGATCTAATTATATTGGCCTGCAAATGATGTACAACTAGGTAATTCCTTTGGAATAAAGTAAATTTATGAAACCCTTTTTTGCCACCCAAACAAAAATTTCCCTAAGAGGATTTCTTAGGTTTGTGTTGGTTTGCTTTCACATTTAATGTTGTTCCACAACAAATTGCTGATGCAGCTTCAGTAATACTCAGTACCAAACACTTGTGAGGAAATAACTAAATGACCCTTTTTCAGTTTTATTAAAACTGTCTGAAACATGACTATACAACTTTCCAGAAACATGTATTTATAATTGTTTTCAGTGTTCTTCATGGATATTATCATGGTTTTGATTATTTAAAAGGATGCAAGTGTCCTAGTTTGTATGATTTCCATAAGAATATAAAATGTCTTTAGACTTTCAATAATTTGGTATAAATATTTAAAAAAAACACATAAAAAACCCCTGAGTATTGTCTTTCTTGTCCACTTACAGGAATATTCTATTGCCTCCTATTCTAGGAGGCAAACATGAAAGATTCAAATCTCCCCAAATGAATATTTTTCAATTTTTAGCAAACTGAAAATGAAATTGTTTTGGGACAAAGTTCTGGTCAACATTAATAGAAAAAAAAGGCTTTTCTTCCTACTTTTCAGCAAAAAGTGGTATGGACTTGTTTTAAACTGCATCTTAGTGAGATAATGCACATTGTTTATGAAACAAAACAATCATTTCAGTTATCCAAGGAATCCTGTAGGATTCCATCTGTGATTGTAATTGCAGCATCAAGATGTACAAGAGAAAATGTGACATGATTATGGATATATTTTTAAAATATTAAGACACAGTAAGTAAGTAAACAGGCAGTGGAGTGCTGGATTGGTTATACCACAACAGAGTTGGTTCATAATGTTTCACATGTTCTTCTAATGTTAACAGATCTGATAAAGCCAATTGTTCCTCTTCAGTACCACCTGTTTCTTCTCTCAGTATTGGCCCTGTCAAACCTCCAAGGTCTGTTCCATGCTCATTAGGAATAGCAAATTTTACCCTCTAGTCAGCTCAAACTGTTCATTCCTCTTGTTTGCAGTGTGACTCAAGACTTATCAGGACATACTAGTTATCAGAAAAAGGAACACTTCTATACCACAAATAAATAATAAAGGTTAAAGTGGGGCATATCAATTGATTTAGAAGCAAATAGATCCCATGAAGAACTGGTTCCAGTTTGCCATTAGCAGAATTCTGCCATCCTAAATCCATCCTGTACTCTAGACACTAAGGTATTGATGATTTAGATGACAGAATAGAAAACACTTTTAATTTGAAAATACTAACACTTTGAGAAAGATGACAAGCACTGCAGAGGGCAGGAGTGAAATTTGAAAGAATGTGGTGAAATCACTAAAATAATGAGTAATTCACTGTGCGTCACAAGACAGAATAATAGACATGGTTCTACAGAAGGTGATCTGAGAATTAATGGACCAAAATGGAACACATGGCCACAGGGCCATAATGTACCAGGGGACATATGTAGGCATGTTGTATATAAGATACCTGAAGTCTCTGTGATATCAGTGGGACTCAGCTGTGATACTGCATGAGATTTGGGCACAATGTTATAGCTGAATCAACCAAAGAAAGTATGAAAAGGAACAGAAAACACTGAGACTTTTCCAACAAAATCTATGAAGAAAGCAGGAAAATAATGCTTTTACTTAGCTGAGAGGAGACCAAGGGGAAAAATGAGTATGGACTTTAAATGACAGCTGACGTCACCACAAGGCTGGCAAGGAGAGGAAAGCACTGGTGTGCTCTCCAGGACAATAAGTAATGGATTTAAGTTACCACAAGGGAGATTTATCCTACATATTAACAACATGCTGAATGGAAAGAGAATTAAGTGCTAAAATGCAACTGTTGAGAGAAGCTGGGGATTCTGCATCACTGGGCTATTTTAAACATAGGCTGGAAAAATGGCTGTCAAGTATTATTTAGGAAATGCTGAATCTGTCTGGGATCAGTGAAGGAAACCAGTGACCTCCTCAGGTCACATCAATACTGTTGTTATGGTCCTGTCCATCTTCAGATTTTTTTAACAACTCTAAATCCCAGACCACATTGAATATAATGAGCTGAACTTTGAGCCAAATTACACTGATTTTAACACAGCCTGATGGAACGTTATCACCAAACACCACTGAGACAGTAATATATACAAATTCTAGAATATAATGTCTGAGTTTTATTTAGAGGGAAAAGCCTTGATCAAAAGACAGTCACCCATATTTTTTATTTTAAAAATGCATGAGGTCTGTGGTGATTGCTGAAATTTGGTTCAGTAGCTTTAAATATAACAGATTTGTGGTCCTCTCTTGCCTTTCACTGCATTTAAGAGACAGTAAAAGACTGCTAAAAATAATGAGTTTGTCTCATAAAAGTTAGGCGCTAAAATAATAAGTTAGAGGCCATAAAACCAAATGTCCCTTGGAGATTTTATCCATCTGGACTAGAGAGAATATATAGCTATTGCAGTTATTGTGCAAACAACATTAACAACATTATTCTAAAGTTTTCACTTTGAATCTTAAAAACCACAACACGTATCTGTTCTGTCCCAAAGATTCTCAAACTTCAGATGTACATCTAAAACTCACAGATGTCCTTACACTGTAATGGACCAACCCAAATCACTGACTCAAGGAAAAATCTAAGCAACAGTTAAATCCATCTTTATTCAGTAAAACATTAATATGTGCTTAACTTTAATAATGTTTACATTTAGAACAGATTCTGTTTTGCTCCCCAGAACTTTCACATATGCTCAGTAATGAATTTAAATTCTTGTCATTAATATGGAAGAGGCCCCTAAAAAGGATCAACCTTGAAATATCCTCAAATGTAGAATTACTGGGGAGCTGGGATACAAAGATAGGTGTGAAGATCAAGCACTGGCATGAAACACTATGTTCCTCATTAACAGCTGCAAGCAGTGGTTGTGTCTATACCTAATTTGAAGCTATTATGGATAAAGAATAAATAAATTAATTATGAAGAAGGAGCCATCACTTCATGACTGTCTTCTTGGTACTCCTTGGTACTTCTTGGTACTAACAGCTTGGTACTCTGCAATAGTCAGCAGAGATGTGGAGTGACAAGCTCGTTCCCCAGAGCAAGGGAGGTTGGAAGCATGATGTGCACCGCTCCCAGGGTAACCAGGAACCAAGTGAAAACCTCCAGACCTGCTGGGAGGAGTGTCACTGACTCCAGCTCTGTGACTACTAATGTATATGCTCAGCTGGAAGTAGGGTTAAGTCACAGAGCTAAAACAGGAACACTTGTAGCAAATGATATCAAATTCAAGTCCTAGCATTTTTTTTCTTTTTTCTTTTTATCACTAAGGAGGGCTACAGACTTTAATACATTCCTTTTTTACTTTCTTTTTTTTTTCCCTCACTGGCCATTATGAGGTGATTGGGGTGATTGCTGAAGAAAGGAAAGGCATGATCTGGATCACAAATGAACATGTTCTAAAATGCTCTACTGACTTTGGGTCTGTTGGCACAGGACCAGCGACAAGGAACATAAATAGAAATACAAAGGTTCAAGTGATTTCTGGCTTGTAGAATAGAGAGGCTCATGAATTTACTAGACTTGGGTGACCACTCAGAAAATTCTTTAATGGTGGTATAAATGTCTATCCTTGAGTGCCAGTGATAGAGGTTTAATACAGTCTTGGCATCACATGCAGGTTGAAAGCCAACTGATCATTAATCACCTTTTCTTCATCCTTTTTGGTTAAACATCCCATCATATTTCTTTCTTTGCTCTTATTCCCACCCATGCCTGTTCAGCTGATCATGCCTCCTAATCTCTTCTCCATACTTTTTCTAGAATGTTCTCACCATGCACAAAACAAGTCTTCACTTAACTGCAAGATCTTCTTACCCTTCTTAACACCCACAAGTCCTTCTTAAGGCCCACCTCTGTTCTTAGAGTAAATCACATTGACATACATAGAAATAGTTTGAGCTCTCAGCTAAAACTTAATCTTATATTCACTTAAATTCACTTGTTCCTAAGTTCAAAACAAAGCTCCTCATTATTGCTGAAGGCACAACAGGTGTCACAGCAAACAAACACCATATCTGTCAAATAAAACAAACCCCTCTGGATGATAACACTAAATGTGCAATGATAGAACCATCTCAGTGACATTCCCAAAGGCACAGAATTTTGAACAATACACACACCACAGAGTGAAATTTTCTCGCCAGTCCTGTATTACAATGTAGAGAGACCAATGTGATACCAGGAATTCCCCTAAATTCATAAAGTGATGCTGAGAAAGAGATGTCCAAAGCTACAATTAGTCTAAAACACAGCACTCTGCAAGATCTTTGGTCCACCTACTCTTCTCTATAATCTTCTGGTTTTAATATCTCAAAAGTATGATAGAGGTGAACAATGACTGATTCAAAAATATAGAGAGATTTTAGGTGAAAGAAAAATACTATGGAAAGACAGCAGTGTTCTATAAAATATGGTGTGAATTATGGCTGTAATATGAAATTGGTCTACATTATATAGTTCTGAATCGGAGAGCAGAGTAGAATTACGTGGTAATATTCTGATTTTTTGAATGTTCTCAAGAATTAACATTTGATTCACAGTCAGTCAGCCAGCCAACTACCCTTTGGGCACCTTAACCCATCTCAGCTGGAATATATATTATCTCTGTTCAGCTATTGCTTAGTGCAGTAAATCTCTTGGTACCTGTGGCTGAGTTTATAAAATCCCATGGGGCCTACATTTCAGCATTTGAGAAAGCCTGGAATTCCTCAAGCCTTAAGGCCACTGAAAAGCTCTCATTTCACCTTACTGGTAAGCACCAATGGGACTCACAGAAGAGCTACTTCCTCCTCCAGTGCTCTCTGCAGGGCCAGAGACTCTGAACATGTTTCATATCTCTTAACTAAAGATGCAAAAATGTAGGAGAGGCCTGTTTGCCCCATGTCAATTGGTCCAGTAATTTGAGTACCTCTGTGCTTTGGGTGAGGGCAATGCTGCACCTTTGTCCTTCCTGTGACCTGTCAAGAGAATACCCTAAATTTTGAGCCACTAAACTTCATGGAATGCATATTTCTCCATCTCTCATGTTGAAACTGGTCTTTCAGCATAAAATTGCATATTTTTTATGTTAGGAATTAGATTTTTAATTTAACAAACCTGCAGGTCAAAGAATTATTCTTACTCATTCTCAGCCCATAAATATTTATGAATTGTATTCAAAGCAGAATAGTAACTTTTACAGCAAAAAGTCAATCCTTTGAATCCCATAATGATGGGATGTTCAAACATTCTCCTTAAAGCTGGAAATCCGGGACTTAAAATTCTGCTCTTTGTCAGCTTGAAAACATCCACCTAATCAACACCTTCCACATTTCAGAGGAGCAATTCAGCCCCTAAATTCATGGAGAGAAAATTACTTCAACTGGATTTTTCTTTTCAAAATGGCTGGAGAATTAATGGAAACAGGGTGAGAAGGTTACTTCATTCAATGGAATGTTTCCAGAGGTTGCACAGCCTAGAAGTTTCCTCAATGAACACAGCTGTGTTCCCCTAGAAGAGCAGAGGATCACATCTGCCAACCTTCTCAGAATGCTTTAAGTTGCCTCTGAAATGTAACTTTAAGGAAAGACAGAATTAGTCTCTTGTGATTCAAGAAACATATATTGAAACCGGTGATGTCAACCCAACCTAATGTGCCTCTGCTTCAGTGACCACTGATGAAGAAAAGGGAGAGGAAGAAGTTTTAACATACTCCAGTTAGTGAAGGAGCATGTTTTAGTGTGAATGGATATTTCTTCTTGTAAGGGTTAAAGCCTGTATGAGTTTTTCAGTGGTTGTATAAAAAGTTTCAAGATGACGATGTCTTAGACTGTCAGTCTTTTAATCAGTCATTACAAATATGCTGTAAGCACAAATGTTTATGTAAAATAAAGCATAATCCTGTCTTTACTTGGCTATGTTGTAACTGAATTTAAATTTGTTTGCATTTTTGTGCAACTTTTATTCTTCTGGCTCTGATTAGGATCAGAATCAGAAATTACAAAATATCTGAGCAAATCATAACTGGCTATTTTTAAAGTAAAAGGGAAGAGAAGAACCTTCTATTCCTTAGCATCCTGCCTCACTGTATAGATAATAAATCTACAAGTAGGTCCTGGAAATTCAGGTAAATATGACTATGTGAATTTAGTGATTACTAATTTAAAATACACAGCCTCAGTCAATTGATTAATCTGAGAATATTGTATTCTCAAGGTTTTTCAAATTATTTGCTGCTGATTCTATTTGCTGCAAAATTATCACCATCCTGAATATGAATCATTCATAAACTGTTTCAAAGATCAACAAATGCATTTCCTATCAATAAATATTTTCCAGATAGTCTGGGTATATAATTTCCCTTCTCTTTGCTTTTCTTTGACCACTTACTATCAAAGTAGTCATTTTTCATGATTTCTGACATATTTAGCGGGCTAAATCACAGAGTTATTTCTTCTCCTTGACAGCGTGACTGAGGCTTGGGGAAAATGAAAAAAGAAATATATGAGAATTGCAAATTAGAAAAAAAGCCTCTAGGATCATGGAATCTGCCATTCTGGAATAAACTATCTTGCATATAGTCCAAAACTTTGCATTTGACAGCTTTCAGCACTGGGTCCTTCAAAAGAAGGCAGAAGAAGTCTGTGACTTCAAAGAGAAACTAATCAAGACAACTCACATAGTTCTTTGCCTGAACTCTGACAGGTAAAAGTTGGTTAACATCTACAAGTAGAAGCTTTCAAATATTGTCATCATTATTAATTCTATCTATGATTATCCCTGATACTCTTATACATGTCAATTTGCTTTCCATTTGATTTTTTTATATTTCAAAATAGCTAATGACAAATATAGCTTTGATGGCACAAATGCTTAGTTAAACAGTTGTTTGCAAAGCTTTCAGGATCAATACATTCAGCAACATAGAAAAGCTGTCAAAATGTGTCTCTAAAAGTACTAGGAAAACATTTCATATTTCTAATCATGACATAGAAATTTTGAACTCTGAATTCTGGTTTAGTTTTCTGTTCATTTTTTAAGAAGACACAAAATTGCTTTACATTTCTTATTATTATGTTTAAATTTATAGAGTTTAAAATGGATTCTTTTGGGGAGAAGAATTAACACACATTTGAGATTTGTTAACCTTCAGCCCATGGTCTTTTACCATGGAAATCACGAAGCACTCTTGGGCTCAGATTCCCAATAATCTGAGTAAAAGGATTTTCACAAAGACGTACTGTGATTCTTATTCCCTTCTAATTTTAGTCATGAAAAATTGTAGGCATTTAGGCAAAAACCACTAATTTAGGTGACGGTTTGGGACAATGCAGAGATGGGCTGATTTTAGAGTCCACCTGAAAACAACTGCCTATGATTGGGATGAATCACTCCTGTCTTAGACACTTGACTTAGACATCCTAGACACTCTAGACAATCTACTTCATATTTTTCTGTGCTCATGAGCCAAATTTTGTGGATTGCTGAGCACACTCATCTTCCTGTACAGACAATAGGAGTTAAGAGCACACAACTCTGCCCAGGAGCAGCTTGGTTCCTCTCAGACTGAAGTTTTAAGGAAGAGAATTCTCTTTTAGCAATAACCTGGCAACAGTTTATTGAAAAGTGGAAACACTGGGAGATAGGTGTTTCTATATTCCCGTTAGTATCACTGATCAAAGATTTATAAAAGTCAGCATTAAGTTCTTTTGAAATCTCACTCCCAGGAGCAGAGTTCAGAACAATTCCACTCCATCTTATCAGTAGGTTTTACAATAAGACCCTTATTAGATTGCAATTGATTCTCAGTAATCTATTCATTCTTAGTCAAATTAAAACAACCTTTATTGTAATGCCACAGTTCATGCTGTTACAATTAATGTGGTGTGTGAACATTTCTATTATGAAAATCCTTTCTTCCCTGCCTTGGTTTATAGCTCAAGCATAAAGAACTCACATGGCCTTGAAACTTGTCATACAAAGTCTCAGTCCAGGCAAGAATGTTATTCTTTGAAAAATATAATAGTAGAAAAATAATTTCACTGTTTTTCCCTTGCAGTATTATAATGAGGTGAGCGAAATTAGAAATGTACCATGGAGCTGACCACTTGCCCCATCAGTTTAGCATTTTTTTTAATTGCAGATGACTAAATAATAAATGTGGGGACCAGGAAAGCACATAATCTGTTTTGTCTTGACTATTTTCATTGTGTATGATACAAGGATACAAACTGAAGAAATGAACCCATGTAGACCCCATTCCTTTAATGTATCCTTACTTTCCAGAACAGAAATCCTTCATTTTCTGAACATGAAAAATAGTCATAGGGAAATGCAGGAAATGCAGACACATCCTGGTGTTGCACAGACTGTGAGCTCTCACCACACAGCCAGGGACAGTCTGACCCAGAGGGAGCTGCAATAGATAAAGCAAGGAAAGAAGCTGTGTGTGATATAAAGTCAGGTGAACACAAATATGCTGGGAAACAGTCATGAAACTGCAGATGTCCAGATAAAGAATAGACTAAAACATAACTTTTATTCTCTGCATCTGGTATTTATCCTGGATTCATGCTTTGGGCTATATTTTTAACTCAGTGTTAATGGAAGTAGCACAAAACTCAGTGTTTGGCAGAGAGAATGCACTCCTATATCTTCTTTGTGGGCTTAGTGATGCATGCACTAATCTGTGTAGCATTGATTTACAAATGCAAGAGATAAAGTGAGCCCAAATTCCAGGCTAAGGCAGACTTTCCTACATTTGCTTCCTAGTTCCAGTCTTTCCTTGAGAAGTGCAGGCACAGTCCCTTGAGCACTGAAAGCTGTGGTAAGCCAACATTGCTGCTCAAAGCCCTCCATATACCAACAACCCCACCCCTTCCCTTCAGCCAGAAGTAATGGCCATGTAGCTGTTCAGGGAACTGATCCCTGTTATGACTCACCTGGCAAAATAAAGAGACATCAGTTCCCAGACTTGTTTTTTTTTTTGTATTACTACTTGATGACATTGGTGTAAACAAAAGGTAGTGGCTGGAATGAACAAGTGGGGATAAGATTTCCTTCTCTGGCAGCATGGAAGGACTTGGCCAACTTAAAGTTTTTTCTGTGTTAAAGACAGTTTTCAGAACCTGCTTCTTATGCAGCTTCAACTTACCCTTTGCCAACAGAGCACAGCAGTACAAAATGAGACAAAGGCACTCCAGCAGCCACCTGTACTTATAACGAGTTTGCTCCAGCTTTTAGTTGCAGCTACTCTTGGTCCTGTGGAACTGATGCAAGAAAACCTGATTTGCTTAAAAATGCTTTCAAACAGAAATTAGATAGCAAGGTAATAAGCAAACAGAAAAAGAGAAAGCAAAACTCAATGTGGTCATTTATCCTAAGGTCTTTTACTTCAACACATACAGTTCCTTTTCCCTACACCTTTAAACACCAATCCTTACCTCTATTCCCCTTCCCACTTACCTGAAATAGAAGGGTTTGAGGGAAAACAGAAATCAAAAACGAAACGGTGGGTCATTAGTAACTCAGGCAAAATTCCTGATGATTTGGCAACACGTTCCATATGTTGTCCTGGCACTACTGAGGGATCACTGGAAAGGTGCTGAAGCCAGAGAAGATTCTTAACCAGAGCTGCCACCAGGAAAACATGTGGGAACTGCTTTCCCCAAGGTATCATCTTTCTGTGAACTTTTCTGTACGGATCTTTTCTTCCCTATGTCTATTCAGACTTGTCTTTGGTTGAGATGGCAAATTGCCAATTGCCCAAGTACAGACTTAGAGCTTCTTTCCTTCAGCGAGAAAAGGGAGGAAAGGGAAAAAAAACCCTCTCAAACTAGGTTTATGCTGAAACTAACGATATATATTTATACAGAAAAGAGAAAATTAAGAGAGACTACAATATAACATACACACAAGCTAGAAATAACAAGAAATAACTTCCCACTTCCCCAGTAAACACTCAAATTTCAGTATTCAGCTACAAATTATTCTAGAGAAATTAATTCCTGAGAGACAGACTTAAGCAGAGAGAAAAACTAAGAACAAACATTTTACTTCCCTAAGATAAGAGGGTGGTGAGCCAGTGCTGGGCCTGGTCCTCCCCGTCCCTCCTGGGACAGCACAGCACGTCCTCCCAGGACCACAGCTGTGAAGAATGACCAAGTCCCTCCCACACCAGCTCTTACCCCTTTGGAGATGATGTTGTAATATGGTATGGAATACAATACTGTTGCATAGAAGAAGTCATCTGTCAGCTCAGCCCAGCTCAAGTCAGCCGACAGCCTTGGGCCTACTCTGAAATTTAAAGCCTAAATTTAGGCCCACCTGGGTAAACCCATAACACTACTGATTCCTTGAATTTTGCTCAGTACTCTCAGACTTACTGTTCTTTGGGAAATCATGTTCTGCAATACCAGAATTCCCATTAGAAATGTCAAAAATTCTTGATATAATTGCATAAAAAATGTTTGTTTCAGGGAATTGGAAATACTTTTCTAACATGAGGGGTACTTACACCACATTCAGATGTCAGGATTGCCTTGGGAATCTCCTGGAGTTGAGGTATCCTGGTTATTCTGCTGTCCTTCATCCTTACTGCAAAATCATTTCCTAAGTACAAAAGCTAAAAGTGTCATTTAAACAGAGCAAACTAATTTAAGCATTAAACATTACAATAGTTTGAGGAGCCAACGTCAATGTCATAGAGTATGTACAGAGGAACAGCAATTGATTTAAGGTGGGAATAGTCTCCATGTTCAAAAGAAAAGCAGGGAACTTGGGTGTGTTCCCCAGAACCGCAGTGGCAGAAAAACAATATTCCAACAAGTTATAACTTTCTTTTTTTTTATTTTTTTTAACTTTTTTTATTCCCTCTGGGTTAATCCTTCACACAAAGGTTGAACTGCATTTTCCAAACTGTCAGACATCAGCTGTGCAAGTATGACTTTTTCTTATAAAAAGATTCTCTGTAGAACTTTAAATACACACACTCAGAAACAGTTTACGGTCCAACCCAGAAATAATTGAGAGTGATTGAAAATTTGCTACCCATTCTAACAGGGGCTGCGTTGTTCTCTTGGGACTAGATCTTGACACACATCTACATCAAGTTTGTTGACATTTATTCAAACCTGTATCCTCATTATAAAAAAAGAAAGAAAAAAAAAAAAAGAAAAAATTGTAATCAAATAGAGATTACAGCTCTTTTCAAGGTTTGGATCAGTTCCACATTTCTTGCAATGTAACAGCTAGCAGAGTACCCAAACACAAGCTCCAGTGAGATGCAGTGAACTAAATTATGGCAAATATTTACATAATTTCATCCACATCGATTTGTAGAAATACACAAAACTGTACATGCTGTTCAGTCTTGAAAGGAAAAAAACAAAGCAATATGAAGAGCCAATAGTGTTGTCATATAACCTTGAAACAATTTGACTTTGTGACTATCTTATACTTATTTTTCAGTCATAACATCTCAGATAAAGTATCTGAAGATGATGCTCTAGTTTTATCCATCATCTTATTTGTCATCAATTGGAAACAATTATGAGTAAAGCTTTCATCAGCTGCCATTAAGATGTAAGTAGTTACCAAAGAAAAAACACTATTCTTTTTCCATTTATTAAAGTAAAATCTATGGGTTTTTTCCAATACACAATTCATTCAATTGAGAACTTCTAGCCAGTATTTTATGGACATAATCCTCATTGCTCCCAGTCACCTGAACGTGCCTCTTGTAGTTGCAGAACACTAATTCCCCATAAAAACTGTCAGAAATGTTAGATTTCCTACTGCTTGTAGAATTTAATTCTAACTGTGCCATGTGGGCTTTTGGAAGCGACTCATTTCAACTGGTCTTTGTTTAACCTTGCATGTGGTAATTCTGAACAACTCCATGTATCCAAGGGCAGCTTTCCCTCATCACCCTCTCCCCCTCATTAGGATTCAGATATAGGCACATATTAGCAGATAAATGACTGATGAGAACACATGTTGCCATATGCTAAAGGAGAATATAGCTGTCCATAATTCCAGCACCAGTGTTACACCCTGACACCAGTACTGTCATTCTGCTACATGGCAGCAGATGTTCAGAGCCTTGGAGGTTGGCTTCCCAGTGAGGGAGAAAGCAATGACATAGAAGCTGGATAAATTCTTGACTGTTACTTACTAAATTTACATATATACAGATTCTGAACCTAGTCATAGAATATACAGGGCAAACACAACTCCAGAAAAGACTGAAAATGCCTCTTGACACCTGCACCAAGAGTATTTTTTTTGTTAGTTTTGCAGACAGAAGACTTGCTTCTAATTTTAATTCAGAAAAGTTGTCAAAATTTGAAGAAAACTAACCTAAACTTATCAAGAAAAGTGTTGAGGTTTTCTGTTTAAAAAAGAGTAATCTTTTAAACACAACTGCCCATGAATTCTCATGTGCCTGGTACTAATTTATGGCAGTCCTATGGAATAAAACCAGCCTGAAACAAATCATGGAGCTGGGGGCAACTCAGAGAAAAGTTAAGAAAAAAGGGGTGAAAAGTTTCCTTCTGATGTAAAAGGCAGATGTATCCTCCTAGTTTATCATATTCTGGGCTCTTTTCATCATCTTGCTGTCTTCACACATAACAGCTAATCTTACTCATTTATGTGTAAGCTGTTTAAGACAACTTAATTAAGTTAATTAGGAATAAATATAACACCTAAAGTTAAAACACAAAGACCACATCTAAGTAAAGATATCTCAGCATATGGGCAAATGTTTTTTTCTGTCAATATCAAGTATATGTTTACATAGACTATTGAGCAGATATGGTTTAAAATATGGGCTTTAATAGTGTCCAGGTCTGAGCATCTAACCTGTTCTCCAAAAGAAGAATGTGGAACTTTTCCTCTGCTCAAGGAGAACAACTGCTCTTAACATCTGAAAATCAATCTCAGAATATGCCAGACTGTAGATGGATGAGTCTCAGACTGAACAGACACGTACACAATTTTTGGCTTTCATGCTAAACTTCTTTCTGTTGTAAGCGATCTCTATTATTTTATTTATTTGTCATAGGAGCTCATAATGTGCAAACAAGTCAAATATGCCTATAGCAGTCCCTGGGTCTACTGAGCTGAGTCTTATTTCTCATCTCTAAAAAGAAACCCTGTTCACAGAGGTGCTTTAGAATTAATTGCTAGTTGCTTGTGGCATACTCTCCCTGGATGTTGTACAAAATGCCAACGTTTAATATTTCATTAGACACTGATCCTTTCGTTCACATTTGGAATGTAATGAAGACCTTGCACAACGTATTACTTTATTCCAACCTCAGCAGATACACTTATAAGCTTTTCTTGTGCCTTCCCCCTTTATGTTGTTCTTTTATATTTTACTGTAAATAAAAAAGAATATAATAACACTTTTACTATCCTTGTGCCAAAGAATATTCATTAATGATCTCAAAATAATTATCTTAGAAAGCTAAAGGTCATTTGAAACAACTGAATGGCTGCTGAATGTCAATCTGAAGATCTGTCCAGCTTTCTGCTTAAACACAGTGAGCAAATGAAAGTGTGCATTTTACACTTGTTTATTGGATAAGGGTTTGTACAGTCAAAGCTGGATTGTGGCATAATGCTTTAGGCAGATTTTTCACTCTTGGAGAGGATCTAAATGCACTGGGAGAACCTGGGAGCCAATTTCTAGGATTACAAACAGAAAACAAAAGAATCCAAGATCTTGAGAAGCAGAGACAGTGGGGACCTTGCATGTGGAGCCTGGAAGGTTTAATGCTCTTTCAAGCCATTAAGTCATTTTATACAAACTACATGAGAAATCCACCTCAGCTTACACAGTAAATCATGTTATATATTATTATTTTTATATGTAATATAAAAATATTTCTATATTATCATTTTATATATTAAATCTTGGATTTCTTCCAGGAGAGCACAAACCCCACAGCTGTTTATAATTTACTAACATTTTTATTTAAGACTTGCAATGAAACAGGAAGCTTGACCTAAAAGGCAATAATAAAAGCAATATTAGATTGATACCAAATCCAGGAAATTTCTCATGGGCAATTTTAAAAATATTTTGTATAAAAACAGTGTGCTGATACTTCATATAATTTTAATGAAATATTCTCTGATAAATGTTTCTTAATTTAGGATATTTTTAAGGTTTTATTCTGAAAGCAATGGCAATACCTTGATTATCATTTTACTCAAAGCTAAAACCAATATCAAAATATTGAAATTCCTCCTGGGACAGAAATTTCACTTTCTCAGCAGCTCTTGATTTCATACATCTAATAGCCAAACACTTCTAATGTGTATAAATAAGGCATACAGTGTATTTTAAATTTCTTATCTTTTTCCTCTTCAGTCTCTTCTTTTGGTTTCTGGCAAATGATTTTTAAAAAGCTTATGTATCCCATATATAACACCAAAAACATGAAAGCAAAATTTACCTAGAAAATCCTGAAAAGTAACATTTACCAAATGTAGAAAAGTGAAGGTCTCCTGAGCTGAAGACATGAGGTGAGTAGGACCTAAACCCAGGAGCAGGTGTGCAGCAGCTGTTTGCACATTTTAATTCACTTTGAAGGCTAAAAGAAATGACAGAAGAATTCACCTCTCTTATGCAACCCGTGTGCTCAGTATTTCACCCTTTCTTCACAGAAATGACCTTCACCTACTCAGGGAATCCCAGTGAGTGTTACTGGGACCAGCAGGAGATGTCCCAGAAGCATCAGTGAGTGGCATAGCAGTGCTGGGCAGTACATGACAATGGCAAGGGACTCATACCATGGTTTATTTGGGGTCATCTGAGACACCCTTTTAAAAAACTAATCTGGTAAGAATGGAGAAACAAACACAACCATTGACACTCAATTCCCTTGCTAACATTTCTAAAAGCAATGTAAAAGGTTCTGCCATATACACCACCTCAAAGTCATCATGGTGGGGAAAGACCCTTCTGCCAGAATCAGACTGATCTACCTGGCTTAGAAACCTCCTCACCATTCAGCTACAAAAGGCTTCAATAACCTTCTCTTTAAAGAGATGCTTCTATCTCTTTATTAATTATGGTTGTTATTAATAATAACTTATTAGACTGAGAACAGGATTGTGAATATTACACAGGACTTGTATGCCAATGCTCTGCTGTTACACTTCACTGACATTCTTCTGTCTCATACTAGTCTGGTTGTTGCCTTAGTGGTTAAATATATTGTGCTTTCATAGAAATAGTAGAACACAAATTTAAGCTCATATTGTTGCTTTATCCACAGAAGGAATTTTACCATAGGAGCTCAGGCTATTTTGGGAATGCCAGAACAAGCAAGCACTGTAATATCCTCTTCAAAGATGACAATCTTTGTGCTACAAAGAATGAAATTTCCTCGATTAATTACACTTCTCTGCAGCTCTGCATCCTCAGATCCAGTCCTGTAGCCTCAGAGGTATTTCATTATCTCTTCAGCCAAGAAAGGTTCAGTATCCATCCCCCAGCTTCCCATTGACAAAGGATCTTCCACTAATTACAGAGAGACCTTCCACAAGTTAAGGTTACTGCAAAGTTTAGGTTGTTGCTACTGATAGTCACAGTAACTCCCCATTTCTCTGATGGTTCTCTTACTGCTCCACCACCTTCCTAACACACTCCAGTGATGTTCTGCAAAAATGCAGCTGCTGACGGTTACATGTCTCAGAGTTAAGGGCTTGGTTCTACCCATGGACCCCTTCAATGTCAGTATGACAGGAAGTGTAATTCTGAGTTTCAAATCATGAGGTTATCTGCAGGTTAACTGTGCTTGTTTCCAAACCACAAGCTTTGAAAGAATAAGTTATAGTTGTTTCACTCTAACTAACAGAAAGATGCACTCTGACACTTGATTTGCTCTCTGGAGAGAGATCTCAAGCTAAGGCAGCTGGCTCTGAGGCTCCTGCTAGGGCTGAACCATGCTGGCCAATTTAGAAGAATTGGAGACCATATTATTACACATTTCACAGTTTTCACAGTCTCTGCTGTTGATATGAAAAATGTGACTGAATTACCTAGTAACAGCATCTTTTTATATTTTATTGCATTGTGGCTGTAATAGCATTAGAAGATATTGCACTCAATTACTCAAAAGTGAGAAAATTCCAGCATGGACACTTTCATACACAAACAGAAAGTGTTTGAAGTAACTAAGGGGTGTTACCGTGTAGGAAATCTGAGTTCAGTACCCTTTGTAAGATGCTGTGGAAGAAAAGCCTTTTTTTTTCTCTGCTTCTAATAATGAACATGATTCTTATACTGAGAATGGGAGAGAAAATGGAAACTAAGCCAACAACTGCAATTCCAGAAATTCTGCTTCATAAATTATGCTGATAAGGAAAGTGTAGCTTGGTAAGTTTATAATGCTTGCTTTTCAAATTGAATTGAAATAAGTAAAAGTGCTTTATGTGCATTGCAGAACACTTTCAGGAGGCTGTTTCCTGCCTTTCCTGATGCAGTTATCTTTTAATGAACTAGGTATTTGTGTTTTCCACTAATGTGATGCATTTTATCTAGAAGATCTTACACTGCACAGGAATAGGAAATTCATAATTGAGCATCATGGTCCTTTTAGTCACTTATCCTCACAGTGAGATCTGAAAAAGGAAATTACTTTAAAAGCTTTTAGATTTTATCTTCTTTAAAATTTCCCTTCTCTAGAATGTCTCCCAAGATGTCCAAATTTATAATAAATCATAAATGCACATCCAAAGATTCTGCCTGAACTCAGCGAGCCTTGGATTCTTTTCACTGGAGAGCACGATGAGAAAAGCTGATCGAATTCACTCAGATCTGCCTTTTGCATGTAAATTTAGAAGATTCCTCTCTTCCTTATTTATTTCTGAAAAATTACCATAAACATCCTACTTCTTAATTTAAATCTAAGTTATTTGCTACTTTCCATGACAAAGTTACTGCATACACTGGGAACATGCATCATGCTGTTAGCATCTTTCAGGCCATCATGTTGCCTTTTGATGTCAAAATACTGATCAATTTTTAAAGGCATGTTCTTCAACATGGGTCTAAGAACATGGGCCTAAACCAAAGCAAAATTTTCAGAGCATTCTTCTTTTAAGCATTCCCATGTGAATGCTGCATTCTGGTGCATTCACACATCCAAGCCTATATGGTCAGTGTTTATGTCCACACAGAATTCTCTTTCTTCCTAAATGTATGCAAACCCCCCATTTAACCTCCACTAATTTGCCTGGTTTCTCCATAAATGAGGAAGCTGCAGGACGCCACTTATTCCACAAATGACATTTCATCTTTTGCTCCTGTATCAGCAGAACTTCTCTGCCTTGTGAGATACTGCCATACATATGCATTAAATGCCAAAACCAGCTTCCTTAATCACACAATGGCTCTTTTGCACAAAACCACTTGAGATAATTCGATGCTACTATACTAGTTTCAGATTTTTCTAGTGGGAATGTAGAAATAGGAAAACATCAACAGTACTAGAAAATTCCTTTCAATAATATACTCTGCCTCTTAAAAATTTCAAGTGTTAGTCTCTCTGTAGTTTTAAAAATTTACAACACTGTGATTTACATCCTAGCATATTTTTAACATCAAAAGAAAAGCTCTCAAATCCAAAAAATATGAGTTGCTGATGATTAAATGTAAATGAATATATTTGAAACTTCAAATGATATTAATAAATTAGAAAATAAATGCCTGCATATGATATATTCCAGTGACAACCCCCAGTGTGATACAGATATGAATTTAAGAAAATGGAGATCTGACTTTCACATTTCATAATGTTCTGTTAAGATTTCAAAAATTTTGTTTCTTATCAAGGTCACAATTTGAAATTTCTTCACTGGATTTATTTATCTTGAAGACTTCTAATATTTTCATTGTCCTAAAAGGAAAACTCTAATTAGAACATGAGAAGTCCAATTCTATTTTCTTGGTATTTCTACCAACCCTGAGCCTCACTAACTTTGTATATGCTGAGAGTTTCCATGTCCTGGCTTAAAGTCTGACTCTAAGATATCTGAAAGTCCACCTAAGGATATTTATTGACTCAGTCAAAAAGTATCAGATGCTAAGAAATTAAGCACACTTTTTGGGTACATTTTACAAACATTGTATCTTTTGGATGTCTGTATGAGAAAATACCATTTAAATATAAAGTTATAACAAGGAACTGAAGTTATAATAAGAAATAATAGGAGCTAATACTGTGCTGAATAAAGACTCATGAGACACATATCTCACTTTCATTACAGTTTACCATTACTATTAATTTTGTTTAAGGCTCAACTTGATGAATTTAATTCCCATTCTAATCCTAAATGTTTCATTTTTTTACTTATGTTAAACAAAAATTTGCGGAATATTCCCATTCACAGTGATCAAGAAAGGAACTTCCCTTCAAATGTATTGAATTTTCTCCATTTTCCGGTCACTTAAAGTTACAGAGGAGCTATAACAGAGATGCTGGTGAAACACAGCTGATAAAAGCACCTGGGGTAGTGACTGCTGCCCAAACAGAGCCTCGAAGCCAAAGGGATGAAGCCTCAGCACCAATGCCAAGCACTGGGCAGAGATGGAGGTTGGACTCATGGATACATTCTTAAGGGAAGAATAAATCCTAAATTGGACATCACAGCCCTTGCTGCTGTAGCAACACCTGTGGGATGCCTCAGGAAATGGCAGATCATTGCCTGAGATCCTGTGAGTGGGAAGAAGCTCAGGCTTTTTTCCTGGGCCAGGAAAGAAGAGGGGGAGGATTAGCTCACAGCATGTTTTGACTTCCTTCCCAGCATTAGAGGGGCTGTGTAGAGGTGTTCTGCATAATGGAATCAGGAGGCAGGGACAGCTGCTTTCACTGCAGATTTTGGGGACTGATTGTCAGGTTGATGAGAAATCAGGTGAGATGAGTTGGACCTCTGGCATTACTAACCTGTCATTAATTCAGAGAACTGTTTTCAGCCAGGATGAAGAGGGAATGACAGAGACATGTGCACTGAGGTATGAAAGTATTTACAGTAATACAGAATTATTTACATTAGAAACAACTCTATGACAAATGATTATTCAGATTTACCCAAATGGACACCGTGTCTCTCCCTCATACAAGGAACATTTATTTACTCATTCTAATTAAACTTATTGCAGAAATTCATTCAGATCTAGTCAGAGCAAGGCAAGAAACAGGCATAAGATATTTTTCTAAAGAAAGACTTTTACTGTAAAACACATTCATTCTTAGCATGGGAAATAGTAAGCAGCATAAGGAAAATGGGATACTCAGCAATAGAGTAAGTCTTCCTTTTCTGTAATGGTGACACTAGTTTGTTCTGACTATGTGAATAAAGAACTACAGAAGTTGCTTTATTTTGAAGCACTATCTCTACAGAGTTATATTGAAACAGATGTCCATGGCTCCAGTGAGACTAATAGCAGAATATGGCTCATTTTGTTTAACCCTTTAGACAGAATTTTGTTATATGCATGTAAATGACTTTGACTCCATGTGGAAATAAATAAGTTGGTTTTAACGAGATCTAGATTACTAACTGCAATTTACATTGTTCTTTTTCGTAGACTGAGCACAGCAGAGTAAATTTTAATTGTGATGCTTAGGGATTTTCATTAGCAGTGAAACCCCTTGTGCACTGAAATGAGAGTGTTCCCCAGAGAGGGCAGAAGCAAGCAGAGAGAATATGTAATGAACTGAGCTCAACAAAATGAAGGTCAGAGCCAACATTCATGCAGAAAAGAGGTCACCTTAGGAAGCTGCATGATTAAATATGACCTGGAATATACACACCTTGACAAGCAGCAGAAGGAAATTGGTACATATTCCAGATATAATCAAGTGGTAAAATGTAGGTGAATTTGCAGTGGATTTGCAAGCCAAGATACATCTTACGGAACAGGAATTTACTGATTTGCAAAAGAGAATATGACTTTATTGGCCATATTCTTGGCTCATATGACTGCCAAGTACCAATTCATACTGGTTCAAACTGACACAAAGAATTTTTAAGATATACAGGTATGTAAATTATTTTGTCTCACCAATAAAATGGAACT
Organism: Sakesphorus luctuosus; assembly: GCA_013396695.1. Classification (NCBI taxonomy): domain Eukaryota; kingdom Metazoa; phylum Chordata; class Aves; order Passeriformes; family Thamnophilidae; genus Sakesphorus; species Sakesphorus luctuosus. The sequence continues at coordinate 1,011,017 of VWZD01008612.1, forward strand.
CAGCAGAGCTACTGCTACAGAATTTACAGGAGGGAGAATTTTATCTTTATGTTGCAACAGAGCAAGAAATAGAGGGAGATGTATAATTTAAGTGAAATTCTTTTGGGGCAATGAAATAAAAAAACAACAGGGGAGAAAAACTCTTGAGACACATCATCACGTGGACAAAAGTGGACAGAAACAAACTGGATGATAAAAACCAATCAGCACCACGTGAGTTACCCCTGGGAGAGACAAAATACAGCAAGAAAACCCCGAACAGCACGAGTGCTGAGGAATGACTGACAGAGGGCTGTGTGTTTGCAATCTGGCAACAGCACATCTTATACAGTTCAGCTTCCAAGTCCAGCAAGATGTTAAAATTTTTTAACTACCTCAGCACTTGTGAAGCAGCAAAGAGGCCACACTGAACAACCACAGGTATTTGATGCTGGACACCACAGTTGCTCTGTTTCTGGATGGCCAGGCCCAAAGAATGGTGGTGAATGGAGTCATGTCCAGCTGGTGCTGGTCACAAGTGGTGTGTCACAGCCCAGTTCTGTTTAATGTCTTCATCAATGGTCTGGAGGAGGGGACTCAGTGCACCCTGAGTAATTTTGCAATCAATACCTGGTTGATTTGCTGGAGAATAGGAAGGCTCTGCAGAAGGATTGAGATGGGCTGGATCAATGATCTGAGGCCAGGGGTATGAGGTTCAACCAGGCCAAGCTCAGGGTCTTGCCCTTCAGTCACAACAAGCCCCTGTAGCACCAGACTAGGGCAGGGTGGCTGGAAAGTGCCCAGGGGGGAAAGGACTTGGGAGTGCTGGTCAGCAGTACCTGAACATGAGCCAGAGTGTACCCAGGTGGACAAGAATGCCAATGGCACCTGGCTTGTACCAGCAATAGTGTGGCCAGCCTGGCCAGGGCAGGGATTGTCCACCCATACTCGGCACTTGTGAGGCTGCACCTCAAATGTTACATTCAGTTTTGGGCCACTCACAAGAAGAGAAACACTGAGAGGCTGGAGTGAGTCCAGAGATGGGCAGTGGAGCTGGTGAAGGGTCTGGAGCACAATTCTGACGAGGAGCAGCTGAGGGAGTTGGGGGTGTTTATTCTGGAGAAAAGGAGGCTCATTGAGGGACCTCACCAGTCTCTGCAACTACCTGACAAGACGTTGTAATGAGGTGAGGGTCAGCCTCCTCTCCCAAGTAACAAGAAACAGAATGAGAAGCAATGGCCTCAAGTTGTACCAGAGCAGATATGAGGAAAATTTCCTCATGGAAAGTGTTGCCATGCATTGAAATAGGCTGCCCAGGAAAGTGGTTGTGTTACCATCCCTGGAGGTCTTTAAGAGACATGTCTATGTGGCCCTTTAGTGGTGGCTTGGCAGTGACAAGGTTTCAGTTGGACTTGATGACCTTAAAGATCTTTTCCAGCCTAAATAATTCTATGATTTGGAGTTTCTAATCTGAGATGTCCTTAACAGAAGGATCTATTTTAATGTTATCCCCTTTATCAGAACTCATCTAAAAAAATATTCATTGATGATTATTTCAACTTTGCTTTTTTCAACCTGTACATCTTCTTAAACAGCTTTCCTTTCACAGTTGCATGTCCCAGAGGGGTTTTAACTTCCATAGTCTGTGGACTAAGTAGCCTGATGAAAGGAACTCTAAATTGGACTTTCAATCAGTTTTTAATAGTGTTGTCCTCTCTTTTTGTTTCTCAAAGTAATTTACATAGTATAGCACTTGCACCTCCTGATCATAGAGATTTATTACAACTGCCATTCACATTAAAGATTATAGCACTACTTTACAGTATTGCAAGAAACACAATGGTTAAGTTTCCAAATATAATGCTGATGCCATTGTGATATTTTCTGTGGTTTGTTTTTCTTTTCTTTTTTCCAGAGTTTATGGATACAAAAAGCAGAAACAAGTGATGAAATAAAGGTGGGATTTGGGAATTCAGGTAAATGGAATAACTCGATTATCCTCAGCTTTGCCTGTACTCACCCACATGTGCATTAAAAGTAACTTGACTAACACCAGGACAGTTTCTCTGCCTTAGGGTAGAGAAACCAAACAGAACATGGTTCACTACTCCCTGAGCATCTCTGACTGATGGGGAGATGTCAGGTCTAACAATCACAGCAAATGGCTTGGGACTGGCGGGCAACCAAAATCCTGTGCAAAAGGAGAAGAATGCCAAGATAGAAATAGTTCTTCCTCGATGACAAGCTTTACAGACTTCACTGCCACATTAATAGACAGATGAACATGCCTGGCATATTTCAAACTATTTAGAAAAGCATGAAGTCCTTGCTACCACATCTACAAGTTTCCCCAAAAAGGGACAGTACATGATCCTTTCCTATAACCCTGAACACAATCTCTGTACATGCTAAGCAGGTGTTCTCTGCCTCTCCTTCCAGCTGACCACAGCAATAGGCTTGTAGCAAAATCATGAACCTCAGTTAGTCTTCTTTTTCCCAGCTGAGCTTATTATCTTCAGCTGAGTGTCTCATTAACCCTGACAATACAGCTTCTAGTTGGTTCAAAGGGCACACAGCATCTTAGAGGTGCCTGCAAAAGACTGGTGGAACTACACTATGTGTGCTTAAAACCAAACCAGCTCAGAGATTTTAAAGGGATTTGGGGCACTATTTCAATACAGCCAGTTTCTACATTTTAAAAGGTATTCCATAGTGATCCTTAAAAACAAATCTGCTGAAATGCATGAGCTGATACATTTTTAAACATTAGCTGTTTGCTAAGTCTACTCATGCCCTAACTAAATGGCTTCTGGGATTTGTTTTCTATTCAGAAAAGTAGGAAAAAAGAACTTATTGGGCTAGAAACAAAATTTCTAATGGCAAATTAATTCAAAATTAATGGAATTATGAACTGAATACAGGGGAAAGGGAAGAACTGAAAACTGCTGTGAATAGATCTGGAGAGAAGATCATGACAAATGTACTAGATTGTTAGAGAGGGACAGTAGAGTAGGATAGTATATCACCTTCTGTAAAGTGTGCTTAGGTGGGATAAAAAGAATGGTTTCTTCAGCTTTTAACAAGGTAGTGCTTAATCTCCTACATATAACTTGTATCTTGCCTCAGAAATCAGGCTTGTTCTGAATCAAATGGTGATGTGACGGTAGCTGTAAATGTTCAAGACCTCTGCATAAGCCAGATGTCAAGACCTGGCAGGGGACAAAAGAAGAATCTCAGCTACGAATGATTTGATGGAACATACAGTTGTGTAAAGAAGCTCTGGAAAGGACTGAAATACTTACGAGTTTCAACTGAATAGTTTTTTTAGTTTATAAACTGTGTTCCATTTCTCCCACTTCCCTCTTTCTTTGTATTTCTTGCATTTCTGTCTCTTTGCCAAGCAGGCTTAATCAATTAAAATTATATTGTAACAGTTCTATAAAGTTCACAGCACTACATAGATATATCAACAAGCACTGCCCATGATGCTTCCTTTAAAAGGAGAAAAATCTTAACTATCTGTTTCTAAAATTCAGAATATTACAGGAGACCTGGAAATAAAATGGTATGAAGAAAAGTCCAAGTCTTCTCTATTGCTGAGTTTCTGTTCAGGCTTAGTGTGGACTGTTACTGATGGAGGGAATATTTCTTTTACAAAGGCACTATAAGAAAATATTAAGTTTCAAAAAGAAGCAGCAAAGTTGGCAAACTCAGAATGGTTTGAGATCTAAGCAAAACCTCAGTGGTCTTGAGACTATTCAGCTCTCTGCAAATGTTCAGAATCTTTTTTTTTTCAGCTTTCTTTTCTCCTGCAGCTGACAGATTTTTGACACAGTTAATGACCACAGTGGGTATTGAAAGCCATTAGCCACTAATGACCTTCAGTGTTGAAGAGAAGCAGGGTGGTCTCTCTCTTCCCCTTGACATAACAAGAAAAATTTTTCCACTTCAGGAACTAACAGTAATTGACACTATTATTCTGATAGTGCCATACACACTCAATGATAATTTACAGGTGCAAAAGCAGGGAACTTTCTTAATGTACGTTAATGTCTATCTAGGCTCTGAAAAAAATACTTTTTTTACTAAAAAATATTTTCAATTCCATATGAAATTCCAACCCCTTCCCTTTTGCATGTTAAAAATCAAGAACTGAACCCTGTAAACAAGACTGTTCAAGTAAAGGAAACATATAATTAGATATTAATTTCAGAGGAAGGAACTGATAACTGTGATTACCCTTCAGCTATGGGAACATCTTGCTCCTGTAAAGGTCCCATTGAATTACATAAGGCCACTTGTGGAACAAGATAATATTCTATACAAATATTAGTCGAGAGTCTTGCACACTAAACTAAATTATTTCATCAGTCCTACAGAACATGCACTTGATCTGAAGTACCAAGACCATCAGGTTTTTCTGTTAAATAATGTCAGGTCAATGCCAGGAATACTGTCAAAATAAAACTGGTGCACTCTTCAAATGCAAATGTTTCTATGCATGTTTATTAAAACTCAAAATTGCTGCTTTTTAAAGACCTAATTCTATTCTAATTTTGTATTTCTTAGATGTTTGCCCATTCAAGTTTTTTTTGTCATCCACTTCTCACTTGACAATGGAAAAAAAAACCCAGTGACTTTCAACAAATAGGTAACTGCCTGTGTACTGGGATCTCAGGGTATTGGGCACCATGAAATGTTGCACTGTCCAGGCTACAAAGAACAACATAGCATTTTAAATTCCAAAGCATCATCAGCTTTCTTTAAAATTGTAAAAGGCCATGAAACCCAGCTGAATTAATTTTGTGGTTCATAAAAACATTATTTTTACAAAATCTACGTCTACAGACTAAACCCAAATAATTGTTTCTACCATTAAATTTGGAAAAAAAAAAAAACCACAACCCAAAATATTTCTAGATCCATTTGAACATATTTGAAACAATAAATTTGAAAAGGCAAACAAGCAAACAGAACACCTGAAAGACTGAACTATGTCATGCAGCCTGGGACAAGGCCAGAACGAACACAAAGACATCTTGTTGATGTCATACACACATTTTCAAAATAACCCGTAGCAATTAAATATCTGGCTGTATTTCCCTCTGTTTAACCTCATAAAAGTTGTCTATTAAATAAATTTGAAGACTTAAACTTTGTAATCTTTCAGTTATTTTGAAATATGTAGATATTTATACATAAGAGCCTGGAATTTAAATACTCAAGAGCAATTAAAGTGCAGTAAAAGTTGTACAGCTGTGCTGATATTTGTCACTCAAGATATGGCCTTCATGTCCCCTATGTGTGTGCAACTGTTCTATTTTTCATCCCTTTGAGGCAAAGTTCAACAATTAGAAGTCTTACTTGAAGGAAGTTTCAGGAGCAGGACAACATATTTTCCATCTCTGGCTCCAGCATTGCCCATTAGTTATCTTTCCTCACCTGCCCACAGAAAAAGCATCCTTCAGTCCCCACTTTTGCACTGGCTGAATCACCAGAATCTGAAGAGATCAGACACAATTTAGTTTCTGCCTTAAGTGCCTCCTGGCATATCCCAAGCCATGCCAAGGCTGGCAGAGCTCTGCCTGCATTACAGGCACTGGCACTGCTGGGTGGTGGGTCAGGTTGGGCAAGTGTCATCTCTTTAATTGCCTGTGCTTAGAGAACTCACCTGTTTTAAATAACAACAAACACCAGCAACTTTCTTTTGCCAACTGAGTTTTTGCAGTTCACGCTACTTCTTAGAGGAGAGGGAGGAGAACAGGTCAGTGTCTAGAAAAAAATGCTGTCAAACAACCATGCCAAGCAGAGAAATGGTCACATGTTCCAGAGTTGTCCAGTTTCCTGCAAGATTATCATCCTTGGAAGTTCTTCTAGGAGCACAACTCAAAACATGGGCTTTTAGTAAAGCTGCTGGCAAGGTCTGCTTGTGAAAGACCTTGGTGGTGTTCTGCTCATCTCTGAGGTGGCCACACCTCTGCAAATCTCAGTGAGAGTGAGGTGACTTAGGCAGAGCAATGGTCTTTCAAGTTAAATTGCAAAGGATTTCAGAGCAGTGTTAAACCCAGATGGTTTTTTAACTTCTAGAGTTCCACAAAAAGTGTCTAGAGGAAGGAACTACAGCGAGGTTATCCCTGATTCCTACCTGTTTGAGCCAACACATGTCAGCATGTCTCTCTGGCTTCTGTGATGCTGAGTACCTGCACCATCCTTTCTCGTAGCTGTGGGACCTCAGTCAGGCTCCCGGGAAAACTGAGCAAAGTCAAGTCTCTTTTATACACATGGGTGTTTGGACTTAGTTTGCTATGTTTCCATTTCTGGAAATACACAAGTAGTTAGGTTAATCCTAACCTGGATAGTAAAATGTAAAATGTACATATTTTTAATGTACATCATGAGAAATAAGACTGTCTTCCCTGTCTCAAACTCCAAAATTTCAAATGTCTCCCATGGAGTAAAAGAGATGACCCCAGCTATCAGTGCAGAGATCAAAAGGCAGAGCTGTTTTCTTTCCTGTAGACAAGTTTTACAGGATGAAGAGGAGAAGGACACAGGGGCCCAGACACTAATATTACAGTATCTTTGCATTAGAAAACTTTTGCTCTCCTTACCAAATTAACAAACAGCTTTAAAATTAATCATGTCCCATCTACAAGAAAAGCTACTGGGCACTTATATACTGCTACAACTGCAGAGTCCTCACACAGCATTTCAGCCTCAAAGACTGCAGTTCAGATTTGGCACAAGTTACCCTATAAAAGAATTTGACACCATCACCCTTCTCTGTAAGTCTGTTTTTATGCACGTTGAAAGCATCAAACAGCTTGCTGCAATTGGCAACCATAGCTTAAAAAAAAGGACAAAGCATTACATTACAGTAACATTAAAAATGTCCAAGTACAAAATCTTCTGTGAGCGGGGCTTGCAGGGGGGAGCTGTTTGCAAAACAGCAGTTGTACAGCCAGGGTGGCTCAGTCTTGTCTGTAGCCTCTCCAAAACTTTAGCCAAAATGAATTCTGAAGTTAACTATGAAACAAGTGCTTCCCCTTTTTCACTTCACCTTTTTGGTCTAATTCTATTTTTCTAATGTTTTTCAGGCCTCCTTATTTTAGTTCTTCACTAGCACACCTGATAGGAACATTTTATGCACTAGATTTTTCACTACATTTAAAAATCTAACTGATTGAACAAATCCAAAGAAACTGACCCAATTCAATGTTTCTAATAATCTAGAAAATATTAATTGAAGAAAGCAGGAATTACAGCATCCTACACTGGACACGTGTTCCACAGAACTCACGTAAGAAAAAAAGCAATCTCTTTTTCTCATCCTGGAGAATGAGATGGATTTTTCTAAGAGGTGAAGCACCACTCAGTTTGTTATTCCAGTCAGTCTTTTTGACTTTGACAATATGAAGTTAAGTAAAAACTAGAGTCCTAGAAAATCCCATCTCCCTCATCATTTAAACAGGAAGAATCTCTTGCCTGTATATAAACTGATGTCTCTGCCTGAAAACTAAATAAGCCTTTTTTGTTGTTTTGTTTCTGTTTTAAAAGACTGAGGATTTTTGGATGGCCATTGAGCTGGCAGTGATATCTGTCACGAACAGACTGACTTGTTGGGGATTTAATATAAGCCAGGTTCATTTTAGACCGATACTCAGCTTTGGTACTTCTGATAAGCTTCCACGACAATGGAACAATTACAAGACTTGAAAATAAATAATGCTTTAGTCAATAGCACCTTATTTTTAAAAGGATTCATGGTAATTCAATGAATGAAAGTAATTTGGCTTTTTCTCTCCTTCAGTAATTATTCTGACATATTCCTTGTAGCTGAGCCAAAACATTTCATAGGTCAAGGAGACTAGATGAGAGTTCTTGGGTCAGCTACTTTCTTTTGGAGTTAATAATTTAACAAAGCTCAGATCACACACTTTTCACAACCAGTTGTAAATGGAAAAGATATCTGGATAACTGATTTCCCAAAAGATGAAAGTGGGGAAAAAAACCCACCAGTTGTCAGAAAGAATTTGAGGAATCTATATAACCTTTTATATCATTGTCTACATAACTAACAGCTAAAGGAGGGCTATAATTAGCTCAGGGTAATTTTAAATGATGTAGTCTTTACGTGGAAAACTGTATGGTAGGACATTTTTATTACTAATACAACTTGACACTTGGCCCCAGCAGCTGAGGATTTACACATCTTTTTTTTTTTTTATTTTGTGCATTTTTCAGCAGATGGAGGCATGAATATTTAACTCTGAGGGTGTCTAATTTTATTACCTGGGAAACAATTAAATGCTGATAGCATGTTAACCTCTACCTAGAGCCAGATACTCAGGAAACATCACATTGTACTTATTATTCTATTAATCAATACTAAACTCTGTGCTTTTTCAACATCCAAGGAAGCCTTTTTAGCTACTGTGTTCTTTATTTTCTGTGCAGTCAAATCAGACCATGAAAGATGTTCAAGGCAGTAAAGAGTTGCTATCTCTTACTAAAAAATATTCATTAGACTTTTAAAAGATACAAAAGGCTACAAAGGAACATGGTAAACATGAAAATAAAAACTGCATACTAGTGCATTTTGTGTACTTGATTTCAAAAATTATATTTCTGAACTAAACCAGACTATAATGTCATGACAATCCTGCAAGGCTTTGCCCTTAATACCCCCTATAAGGTAACCTAATTTATTTTACAGGTTATAGAATAAGCACCAAAACTATTTAGATCTGGAGAACCACAATCGGAAGGCTGAGATTCTATTTCCAGTTTTGTTCCTGATTTGCTGTTTAAAGACAGAAAAATCCTTTTAACTTTATAGATTTGCCTGAAAATATATAGATATATAAATTCAATTGCAAAAATTTGGAAAACTTACTTCACATTAATCTAAGTACTTGTACTAGGGAGTTATTAGATCATTGTATTGGGGTAGGGGGGAGTTGATAGTGGATCAATAAGAGACCATAACCCTTTTTGTCATGTAACCCTGGCAAACAGGTATTTCTGTTATATCCAGCAATAAAGGTAAAGTTCTGGTGAATACATCTCAGCCCTCCTGACGTGTTCCAAACTGTTCTCCTTGAGTGCCCGCTCGCTGTTATTCACTGGGATTTGTGATCCAAGCCAAGCAACTACCCCTTTTTTTTTTCTGCTGTCCAAACAGATGCTTGAAACATCCTAGGCAGGAAAATTGGGAACACTAAATAACAAATACTGAACAGCAGATGTGAGTGTTAGAGCATGACTACCTTTGTTCAAATTCAAATTCAGGTATTCATATGGCACTCAGATGTTCTCCAAAAATAGTACACTGTGTGAGCATTCATGCTTTTCATGGGGCTTGAATGCAGCAAATTTCAGGGGATGTAACACTTATATTGTTAACTTTGTTTATTAGTTTTCAGGTGTCTGGAAAGTCTTATATGAGAAGCTCTAAATATAAACAAAGTGCCACACAGTTTTTTTCTGGATATCTAAATTATTTTTTTGAGACAAATAAAACAATCACATTCACAAAAACACTCAAGGAAGTGCTTTCTGTGTATTTGACATTTCATTTTAATTTGCACCTATCACCAAATACACGTTTAATCATTCCTTGCATGATCTGTAAATTGATGAATTACAATAACTTCCTGCCTTTGAGGCAAGGAGTAGATAGAATTTCATAAGCATATGCTGTAAAACCTATTCCCCCAATAGAGATCAATCAGAGTGGGCTTCTGCAACCATGTCCTTCAGCTTTAACTGAACTTTAATCAGTAGCAGGGATCTTATATATAATGTGCTAGAGCTCCCAACCAAATAGACCATTGCCAGTAAAAATACCCAGATGCTGAATTTATGCTCCTTTCCCTGTCATTCTAATGATTATGCTGTGCCTTTATTTTGGTGATAGGAAAATAAGAAGCTAACAATCCACTGGTATTATCACAATTACTTCTCCAAATTAGGCATTTCTGGATGCAGACAAGTTCAGCTAGTACCAAGTCAGAATTGAGGCTGGTTTTGCTTCACAACCCACCTGCTGTGGCAATATAATTTCTAGTTTCTGCCTAACTTCATTCGAAGTCTGTTTGAGCATCTTTTCCCCTGTGATGTATAAGTCTGAATTCTAAGAGCACATCCAAGTATTTACTATGAATTACAATCCCAGCCCCTGGTGAGATATCCAAGTTCCATGACCTAAAGTCATCTTCTCAGACAACTCTGTCAATCCAGCTGTACATTACCTGCAAATGTGTATCATGCTCAACTGCATGTGATCCTAAGTCAATGGGACAGAAAATATTTTGACAGAGCAGTTTTGCATCCACATCCTCTAACCTGTCAGAAGGAGTAAATTTCTGTTGCAACAGATCAGTAAAGTCAAAATGCATCATTCATGTGCTGCTTTAATCTCCTGTAGTACAGATTATACCCTACATTTTATAATAAAATCTTTTTGTAAAATTTCATTTTGTTAGTTATTTACTTATACACTTCATGAGGTTTCTACTTTTGCATTTTAATACAAAATGAAGAAAGCTAACTCTCTGCTCTCTGGTAAGCAGCATATGCTTAAGAGGCCACAAAACAGAGTCAAGTGCAGGGAGCACTTCTCTGGGACATCCCCTCCACCTCCTGCAACAGATGGGTGTAGTTTCCAAACTTCCAGACTGGGAACTGCAGGATGAGCACTTTATACATTTTTGCCCTTCATCACTTCAACACTTTTGGAAATACCACTTGTTATGACGGAAGTTTTGAAAATATGTCAAGGATAAAACTACAATGACCTTCTGGCTTTCAGTTAGTCCCCAAATAATTTATAATTTCCCATTAAAATTTATATACTTTCTTGAACTGATGCCTTTATGTAGAACTGGGGAGAGGGTTTAGCAATACTAATCTTTTTTAGAGGATGCCTCATATGAAGTTCACTTTACACAGTTTCACTGTTTTGCATAGATAATTCAATAATACTGAAGCCAGGCAAATGAAGTCATCTACTTTGTTGTTATAAATTGATGGATGAGTAGATTTGGAAAAATCATCCCTTTTACTATAGCACGGCATTACTGAACACTGAAAATGTTCAATTTACTAATTAACAAATCCAAATATATCTTATATGTTAATGCTGATGTGAATTTTATACTGTCTTCGACTCCAGAATATTTTTTTATGTTCCTAAAGCTCTCCATACAGAATAATTTACTGTTAAAGCAAACCATTCAAATGTAATTTTATGACAGTATGCATGATTTCTTTTCTGCAACTGACCAAAAATATCATAAGAATTTAAGATACAAACTTAGCATGACTAACAGTTCACAGCTAATCAAATTCAAATTAAGAATTAATTACCATTTTAAAAATAGAAGAAGTATTGCTGAATATTTTTGTCATTCTATAATGGTGGTAAATATGAAATTCAATTAAAGATGCTGCAAAGGGATCACTGTGATAATGAATAATTGCTTTCATGAATGCCCTTATTTCCATTGGAAAATTGCATTTTCCATATTCTTCTGAGGGCATTACGAAGGTAAATGACATAAGAGAAAGATTATCACAGACACAGGAGGACAAATAAGTGCTCAACTCCCATTAAAAGTTTTTGACTGTTTCAAATAAATCCGCTAGAAACAAATACAGAGCATTAATTTATGGTGAAATGAGAAACAAATTGTTTTCCTCACAGCATTATAATGGCAATGCTAAACCAAGGAGGACAACAATTTAGATAACCCTATCCCTGAGACAGTCGAAAAAAATTCAGCTTTTTGCATTGAACAAGTGAGTGATGGCAATGAGAAAGGTATTAAAATGACAGTACAGAGACATTCATTGAGATAAACCTACCCATAAGGAAGGCATCCACAACATCATGATGAGGATTTGTCAGCAAGTTCATGACATACAAGTATTTGACATCCTTGATGAAGAAATTCCCTAGAGCAGCGCTGAGCACTTAGAAGCACTGGGTGCTTTGTCTTAATCCAACAAAGCAAAGAAAGTACATGCAACAATGATTTTAAGAACATTCTTAAGGACAAGAAGGTACTGTTTGATTTGCTGCACAGTGGACAATTGTGCCTGTGCAGATTCTACTAAAGGTGAACTTTGAATGTTGATATAATTTCTATCTAACTTTTCTGCCTGACAAAAAAGTGTCTGGAATATATAAGGGCATATCAAAGGTATCACAGGCATGCCTAAGAACTTTTCATCCAAGGTCAAAATATTGGTTTGCTCTAGTTTATCCAAAGGGCAACAGGTTGTAAACTAAATGACCTTAAGCTCCCTTCCCAACTCCTACCAAAAATCTTGGGAACTGCTGCATTCCTGGAAGTGTGAGGAGTTGAATACATGTTTAAAGCAACTNGATTTAAAATTCAAAATATCTTTTTATTTCTCTACTTTTTTAACTTCAGAGATACAGTAAAACCTCTTCTTAGCTAACTGATAGTTCTAAGGTGATTTAATATCCTCAGATGAAAGTAGCCATATAAAAAGTAAGAGACAATAGATTGGTATTTGTTATTTCCTGGCATACACACAACTTGTTCTCATTTATGTGGCAACAAACTGAAGAAATCTCAGCATGGTTTATGGGCAGGGAAGAATGAAATCATTTCCTAAGTGCCATTTATACAGGGAAGGATGTGTTAAACTAAAAGGATTGCAGCAGTTAAGATAGGGAGAGAGGAGCAGTGTTTGAACAGCAGTTAGTAACTCTTCCCAGGAAAATACCGCATTGCATTTCCCCTGAGCATCACAGCTGGCTGAGTCCCCTCAGTGGGACAGACAACAGCTCCACTTGGGTGCTCCAAGGGGAAAAGTGCCATTCATTCCAGACACAGGAAGAGCATGGAGAGGATAAAAGAGCTGAAGTACAGTGGCTGGAGATCTGAGGACCCAGCTTGCTGTCCCTGCCCTCTTGCTGTGGGTACAGATGGTGGAGGGGGCAGTGCCACTGCCAGAGGGTGCAGAGATACCATCACACCTTACAGTCCTCCGGGAGCATAGCAGCAGCACCCACTGACAGCTTGTTCGACTGAGACACGGCCCCTGGTGCCCTGTCCTGCAGGACTGACCTCTGGTTGTCTCAGCTTTCAACAAACTGTCCAGCAACATTTCTACTGCCACTGAAAATACCAGCATTTTTTGCTGGCTTAGAGTGGAGAATGTTCTGGTGGAGAACAAATGTAGAACTTACTCACTCCTGTGGCACTGAGTGGATGTTTTATCATTCAGCTGAGGCTGGACACATCTTTTATCACCATGCCTTGAATTGAAATCACAGGCAGTGCACCCAGTGGAGCCATATGAGCAGCAGAAATAATGACAAGGCAGTGGGATCACTGGTGACCTGGCAGTGCTGCTGTTCTGTCTCTCCAGTGAAATTCAGAGCTGAACTGGCACTATGAAACCCTAGAGCAAATAAACACACAGCTATTGCTGGCCAAAATATTTACCCCCCCTGTTTCTGCAATGTCATTCCAAGAATTTCTACGTAACTGTGCAAGCAGACAGTATCAGGGGTTTTGTTGTTGCTGTTGTTTTCTTTTTAGTGTGACCATCTGCTATGCTGAACCTTTAGCCTAGATGAGCAGACATCTCATTAATCATAGATTTTTTTCTTCCTCAGGCTCTCAATTTTCTATCAGTAACATAGAATTCTATTAGCTGATCTTAACCAAATTTGATTAAAGACAAATTCTCTGATTTCAGAGAATTTAATGCAAGTTTCTTGAATATTAGTGACCAGGTACAGGACAGATGCCATAGGAGAAAAGGGGCAGAGCAGACCCTGTAGAATTACATCCCAGAGAATTCAACCAAAAAGGCACGATGTGTGTCAAGAAAAACACTGGAATTCAAAAGTTTCATTGCTCAAAGCATCAAAGTTTCTGGGCCCCTCAGTTCAGGAAGAATATTGAGGTGCTGGAGCGGGTCCAGAGAAGAGCAACGAGGCTGGAGAAGGGAGTGGAGCACAAGTGCTGTGGGGAGAGGCTGAGGGAGCTGGGGGTGTTTAGCCTGGAGAAGAGGAGGCTCAGAGGTGACCTCAGCACTGTCTAGAACTCCCTGAAGGGAAGTTCTGGCCAGGTGGGGGTTGGTCTCTTCTCCCAGGCACTCAGCAATAGGGCAAGGGGGCACGGGCTCAAGCTCTGCCAGGGGAAATTGAAGTTGGATATCAGAAAAAAATTCTTTCCAGAGAGAGTGCTCAGGCATTGGAATGGGCTGCCCAGAGAGGGGGTGGATTCCCCATCCCTGGAGATTTTTAAACACAGATTGGATGTAGCACTGAGTGCCATGATCTAGTTAATGGACTGGAGTTGGCCCAAGGGTTGGACTTGATGATCTCGGAGGTCTTTTCCAACCCAATCGATTCTATGATTCTGTGAATCTTCCCCCAATCAATATTTTTTTGGTTACTTGTACCATGAAGCAGTAATTAGACAAATAATGATTTTCAAGAGAAACTTCTCACTAATAATTCACAGTTGGTCAGAAGCTGTTAACTCATGTCTCTATGGACTGAGGTAGGTGAACAATTCTACAGCATAAAAGTGCTTCACATTATCTTCTGCATGTGGATTATTAATGAGCAAGCAGCTTACTGTGCTCAGCACTAGCAATGAGTGGTTTGGAGCAATTATCTATTAGAAATTAGTTATATTGTAAAATTGAAGAGTTGAAGTCCTGTCAGAAGTTTGGAAAGCAGCTTCAGAAGGCTTGTCCTACCAGACTTTAAGCCCAATTACACATATCAATTGGAAAATATAGAACTGATTACTTGGTGCAGTCAACAAGCTGTCTTGGTTTTTCACACTGCTTTTCTAGCTTTTGTGAGAGAAAGAAAGTTCTCCAAGTCTATGACAAATGTTTTCTTTTTTTTTTTCCTGGAGAAACAGATTTGACTCTTCTTGTGCCCCAAAAGCACAGGGGAAATCAGGACTCCGATTGTTATCAGCGGACCTATAGCAAAGAATAAAAAGCACTTCTCTCCTGCCTTCTGCCAACACATCCTCCTTTAGGTGCACTTTAGTTCACAGCAAAATCTGTCTTGAATGCTCATTCCAAGTGACATGACAAAGATCCTTTGCTTATAGTGATCCTTCAAGAATCGTATGTATGGAGAGCCTGGCATTAGGTATGATCTCTTACCGCAGGAAATTGCCTAAGTGGCTACATCAGTCTTTAGCACTATAGTATGATCTCTTCAGAAACTGCCTAAGTAGGTGCATCTGTCTTTAGTGCAAAGCCATGCTGCACTATGGTAAAAAAAACCAAAACAAAACAAAAAACACCAAACCAACAAAACCCAAAAACCTAAGAAGTATGTGATAAAACAATAAAACCATGCCAGGCAGACAGAGAAAAATGATCACTATTACTGACTGCATATGAATTGAACACTTACTTGCATTACATTTCCCTCTCTGCCATCCTGGTTTACTTATTAATTTGATCATCTGCTCTGCTCTGACCTATTCTCTGTGAGCTTTTTGAATTGGGAAATACCCTTAAGCATAAGCATGTACAGTTGCACTGCATGGAAATACAGCATGAACTTGTAGGCCTGCAAGAATTTCCCCCAAATAAAAATTAATAATAAAGCCCTAATGGAACCCCAGGTATGAAAGTGCTTAGAACTGATGCAGAATCTGAAGATTTTGCAGTATTCCCTCACCCTGAATCTGATGGTATATTCAGAAGGCTGAAAAAATCTTCTTTACTAAATAAATTTCATACTACATAACAGGAAACCAAGTGACATTTAAATCAGTTAATTTATAGCCAACTTACTATTTTGATAATGCAGATAACATAATTGTCTATTCCTTATGAATTAGAGGAGCTAAAATAATGGAATTATTCATTTATGTGCATAAAGCAGGTAGTAAATAGATTAATCTTTTATGTAATTGTTATGCTTCAGATTAGCCCACACCCACAAAGATTATTTCTGATTTTATAGCCCTGTTATAACACTGGCCTATGTTTCATCTAAAGTCAACTGTAATATGTTCAGTGGAAGGAGAATTAAAAACATTTTCGAAATAAAGAAAAAATCTGGGGAATCAGTCTGTTCAGCTGCAGATATCAGATCCTGAACTGGTGTAGTTTCTTTGTAGATTGGGGCCAACCTCCATAGGATGTGTGGGAATCCAAGATGTGAATGCTACTTTCAGCATTATGCTTGATCAGGAAATACTTTGAATCAAACCTCTAGGGATTATTACACTCAAACCAAGAACGACACTGAGGGAGTCCAGAGAAGGGCAACGGAGCTGGGGAAGGGGCTGGAGCTCAAGTGTGATGAGGAGCAGCTGAGGGAGCTGGGGGAGCTCAGCCTGGAGGAAAGGAGGCTCAGCGGGGACCTCATCACACTCTCAACTACCTGACAAGAGGTTGTAGCCAGGTGAGAGTTTATCTAAATGATCCATGATTCTACTACAGTCTCCTTAAAATATCAGAAATTAACCAGAAACTAAGCATAAGCCCTGACAGTGATACATTGCCTTTCTATCCTGTGTTGCCACAGGTCCTGAGCTAATAATTTTCCAGATATTTTTGTTAATGATGCATTCTAAAGACTTACCAGTCTTTTTTTATTTTTTTCCCCATACCTTGTTCCATAAGTCATCACATTAACCCTGCCATTTTGAACCAATTAAAATTCAGTATACAGGATATTTCATGGAATTGCAAGAATGCTGGGAAAGGGTTTCAAATCTAAGTCATGTGAAGCCATGTGTGGCCATAAATTCCTAAACAGAGTAATTTCATTCCAGCAACTGGAAGGATGGATTTATGTATGTACCAACTCAACATACAGATTGTTTCAAGTCAATAAAGGCAGCTGCTATTCTCAGAGTTCCTTGGGAATCATTTATATTTCATCAAAGATTATTTTTATATATTGAGTCTCTGAATTTGTATTCTACTGTCCTGTGTGAAACCCCAGGACCATACAGAACACTACAAAAATCCAAGGTTATTGCTAATCTATTCCATATTAAAAATTAAACACATGCACGATACAGGACAAACATCAAACCTCAAGGATTTTCCAAAAGATTTTGCTTTGAGAAAGCCTGTTGAATTACAAGAGCAGAAAGAGGGAGAAAGAAGCATCTGCACAATGGAAAAAAAAGTCTTTGTTCTCTTTCTGCTGACAGGAGACTGCTTCAATACAGCGCTGATTACTAGACAATAAAGGATAACGAGGATTTAGCTTGCACACAGTTTTATGAGGGTCAGCTGGATCCCTGTCCAGTTCCATTTGATTTCAATACCAAAAAGGAGAAATCCACAATGCTGGAAGGAAATGAACTTTCCAACAGAGGCTTTCTTTACAAATGTTAATCATCTCAATCTGGTGAAGCATTCAAACATGTTTAAGAATAAGCAGGTAAATATTCCCAGTCAAATCACAAGAACTAGGCATCAGATAAACCTGAAATCAACAGGATTTCAATGAAACTTAATGTATTTTAGTTCTTTGCTGTTATAGTTCTCTTCCGAATTACAGTTTATGTAGCTAGGCAAAATTTTCACAATATGTGATTATTTTTTTCAGTCCTGGAAAAAAAACAACGGAGCAAAAACCACACTGAGTTACTTCTTATACATCTAAGGCCCAAAGTATTCCTATGCTGCTGGAAGGTGAGGGAAAATATGTGTTTGCATTTATATTCCTATTTTTTCTTTTATTTTTTTTTTTTTTACAGCAGCTCCTAGAGAACGTCACTGTTACTGAAAATGAAAATGAAAAACCAGGAGAACCTTACAGATATTTAAAAGTATGTAATATGATTTTTAGCTCCATGATGAGTTTGAAATAAGATAAATCAATTCATTGCTCTGTAGTACATCTTGTCCACCAATCTTTACACTTTTGTTTTCTCTCATAGGTTCTGTTAAAAAGGGTAACCCCCAAACTCCACAGGTAGTTAGCTGTGAAACATGGTTGTATCAACTTGCAGATTAACAACATGGTCAAGAAAAACCTTATTCCTTATTATAAAGACAGAATTTATATTGACTGTGCTTCTAAAACCGTGGCAAAATTGCAGACACCAGAACCTTGCATGTCTATATCCAAGGGTTTGACTTAATATTTTCCAGGTGATGAAATTGTGATACAAATTATCCATATAATATTTACTGCTTCTGTAAAACTAGAGCTTCAAGAGTTCATCACACTCAGGAGCCAATTGATGTGCCTGCACTGTAAGGAAGGATTGTCAGGGGGTGGAAAACTCAACTATTCAGCATGGCATCACATGCTGGAGATTTTCAGTGGTTACTCTCTTGGGAAGGAGAGAAACCTTCCTGTTTCAAACCAAGGAGGCTCTCACATTGCTTTCCTTGGAAAGGAGAACCACTGCTAAACATCAAGTATTGAACTGCTTACTGCAGTGAGAACCAAGGGAGATACAGCATATTTGCTAGTTCTTGATAGATTTTAATCTGGCATTAAATTAATATCCTAATTATTGTCTTCTGCAGCAGTGAATTCATAACAGCTCTAGCTGTTATGAATTTCTAGAGAAATTTTATGGGAAATAGATATTTCTTATAAAAGGGAATATGGATTCACAGGCCCAAGAGCCCAGATATACTGTTTTGGTTTCTATTTCCACTTATACTTAATTTACACCCTTTCCCTTATTTCAAACTCTGTTCCTTTCTTGGAACAAAGTATTCTCTTACAATATTTGTTTCCCTCCATAAGAGGAAGATTGAGCTCAAACACAGGAGGTTCATCAGCAGTCCACTAACCCCTCTCTGCTGTAAACCCTAAAATATCAAACTCCATGAATTGATTTTCTTTCGCTCTCTGCTGCAGGCATAACTGTTAATGAAGTTGCCAGGTCTGTTGAGATTCTAAGGATTTATTTGTTATACTGAGCACAGTGTCAGGACAGAGAGTTATTGGTTGCTTTACTCTGACAGTTTTATTCATGAAGCAGAATACTGGAACTTACAGAAACTGCACTCACTCAATACATCATTCCTGAAACTTAGTTAAAAGCTTAATACAAACTTAGTTTAAAGGAAAACAATTGTCTTTAACATGCAAATACTTTATAAGTAAATTGCCATAAAACATCTAAGTGTATTATTCTGTCATATAATCACTCTTAGGAAAGCTGTGGACTAACTTCCTCCTATTAACCTTTAACCAATCCAAACCACAGTATTAGAAATGTCCCTTTAAGTGTCCTACGCCCTTCAGTTTGTCTCCCTATCCCCTCTCTTACTCCTACTTGAGTTCTGCTGCATCAAGGCAAACATGGACTCAAATTTGGGATCTGGGTCATAAAAGCAGATTAGAGACACTACCCCTGGTAATTAATAAGTGCTCTCAATATTATTATTTGTACTATGGCAGAACGAAGGTTCACTTGGCAAGAGAAGAGCAGCACCGAGAGAGGGTCTGGATTCAGCTGTAGCTCAACGCCAATGACTCAGATTGGTTTTCTTGTGGCTCCCTGACCCTGCTGAGCAGGACTGCACATCCCAGCAACTGCCAGGCTTATCTGTGAGCTACCACAAGAGAGGATTCATCACCACAATTTTAAGGAGCAAATTTAATATGGACTGCTTCCTGAGAGCTGTTAGCCATCAACATACACACATACCCTCAACCCTGTTATCCACGGTAATTCAGAGTCATGTTCTGAGGGCCAATAAATGGAAACTTGCTTACTTGAAATTCATTTTAGGGAAGCTCAACAAATAATTATTTTCAAAATTCAACTAAAAAAAATACCAAACAAACAAACAAAACAAACAAAAAAACCCACCCAAAACAAAAACCCCCACAAAACACCAAACTAAAAGAAAAAAAAAAGGCTTGAAATTTAAACATTAAGAAATCAGTATGACTACATTTTAACTGTGTGACATATATGTCAAACCAAGACAATATGTCATAGTTTAGAAAAAGATTGCTCCACTCTGAAATGAGTAGGAGAAAAATTATTGAGGCACATGAGAGACTTTTTGGAAAATCAAAGCTCACACAGAATGTTTTCAAATCAAAGGCAACACAATTTAAAATTTTGAGAAAACACAAATGGAAGACCTGAAATTAGTGCAAAACTCAATTTTTAGGTGGTTGTTTTTCTTTCTAGGAAGATTCTGTAAAGAAAGCAAATTGTTCACTAATGCAGAGGCTGATTTCTTTATGAAGAAAAGTCAGCAATCAGATTGAGTCTAGAAAGTGAAAAGAAAGCCTTAAATCCTACTTTGGTGGCACAGACTTCAAAACCTAAAAATAACACATTGGTTTCATTTATTTCAATGCACAGCATCAAAGTAAGAAGTAGGTAAGGAAAAGCAAACTTTATTTCCTGAATCTTTTATTAAAAACATTTATTTCTTGAAAATTTGAATTTGCCAATCAAAAAGGTAACATTCTGGACATCAGAAACATTTGAGATTTATTGGCCCTGAACTCCTAGTTTGAATTGAAGCAAGAATGCTTTCATCTTCCAGCAAAAATAGGCTTTTGTCTGGTGAGCCCATGTTGCTACAAGTCCAGTGCAGGTGCTACATCCACCTGCCCAGAACAGACTTTGGATGGTTGGTCTCACAGGTAACACCAGTGACACACACCAGATATCAAACAAGCTCTGTCACAATCATTTTGATTTCTTTTCCTCCTCAGCCCCCCAAATGGTCAAAAGCCCCTATTTGAAAATATTTTCCTGTGAATCTAAAAATACAAAAATTAGAGCAGAACCTACAGAACGTGTTAGTTTAATAGAACACACTTGCCAGAATATAAGGTATGAAACTCAACATTGCTGACCCCACAGAGGGAAGATCTGTGGCAATGCTGTGAGGCAGGAAGGCTTTTGCAGGTTTGGCATGGTGGCATTCCTCAGGGAAGGAGAACTAAAATCCAATAAAATCCTTTACATTCTTCCACAGTGCCGTGTGTTCTGGATATATTTTCTCTTGTAGAAAATAACATCTTAGAGTGATTTTAAGAGACCTACTATTTTTTGCCTTTCTCTTGTAATATGAAAAACTCTAACGAGCCAAATACAGAAGGAAAAAATATGATAAGAAATATATTTAGGAGATAGAATGAGAGGAGATTGAATAAAAGCATTGTGCTACTCTCCCAGTGTTTTCTATGTAAGTGTTACTTACCAAACCTTTGCTTAAAATAAAAGGAGACTTGTTCCTATTATGAAATATTCCCTCTACATTCCTAGTCTACCCAATCTTACACTGGAATTGGTTCAGTGACACTCTTCCAGTTCCCAATAAGTGCATTTTCCTTAGTGCTGCCCAATTACTCTTCTGTTGTAATTTTCTCTGAAGCTCAGCTTTCTTCTCCCAATCCTAAATCACCAAATCATATTCATGCCTTCACTCTTTTACAAATAAAGCTTAAAATCCCTGTTCAAACTCTTTTGCTTCCTATGCTTTATTTATAATATAAAGTGTCTCAAAACAAAAACTCATTTTAAGACAATATTCGCTCCCCTGCTTCCCAAGAAAGCACTTCCCCAAGAGAAACAAAAGCCAACAAGTGAAGAACAACTCAGCTCCAGCCAGCTTGGGTGGGTTTGGTTTTCCTTTCTCATTTCCTTTGCTCAGTTACTAAACTGAATATTGCAACTAAACATGGCCAGAGACAAAGTACAGTGCACATTTGTCACCTGGTTCCAAATATTATCTTAGGGATGTCACCTACAAACATATGGCACATCTTTTTCTGTAAAGGCTCCTCAGTGGTCTCTAAAGCCTGGATTTGTAATTTGACACGAAAAGCTGAAGATAGAAGACAAAAATAGAAAAAAAATGAGGAGTTTTGTTTTTTTTTTTTTCTGTTAGGTAATGGTACAAGTTTCTGTAGGTAATCTTCAGCCAAGCTCCATGCAATGACAGAGTTGTTCTACACATGCAAAACTGAACTCCAACAATAACATTAAGAATTCACAGAATACCTCATGTGTATCTCCTATGATAGTGAATAATTTCATTAGACAATATAAGATGAACAGGAGCTCAATAAAATACAGCAGAGCTCCATGAACCAAGGAGAAAATGAATGCTCTTGTTCAAGGTCATGGACCCAGCCTAAGCTGCTGTTAAATTAAAACTACCCTGTTAGGATGCTTGAATTATCTGTGCCATGTGGATTGGGACCATTGACAGCTGATGAGAAAATTACTTCTGTACCACCTCAGGGGAATTCCCACACCTATTAGGCCTCAGTGGAAACGAGATAAGTTTGCTTTAAGCTCCTTCCGGGCTGTATGCCAGAGTTTGGCAGAGTGAAGAAAAGAAACAGAGCTCCCAGGCCAGCAGTCACTTAGGCTTGGGTTTGGTGTTTGACAAGGAATGCCTAAATGAGGCACAGGAGGGAAAAATAAGTGCCTTTCTTTGATTAGATGAATCAGAGAGTACACTGTATTTCAAAAGAGGAAATTTTAAGAGACAAACATCTCCTTAGTTGCAAACAAGAAGAAGAATTGGTAAGATGATGGGAAGGGGTGTGCAAGCAAAGCTGAGTCAGTAAAGAACCCAAGGTTATCAGTTTAGCAGCCACAGGTTACGAAATATTCTGTAAGATTACTGTGGATCTTGATGTGTAATTTCTCAAATGCACATGGCAGATTTGTCATAAATAATAAACCAATGCATAAATGTAGCTTATATCTTGGGGGATAATGCCACATTCTTTTCACTCATAGGTCATTAGTTGTCATTTTAATTCCTAGGATTGGGGTCTTGAAAATTCTTCAACACTGGCAGTCCACTTCTACATAAATAATGCTACACTCCTGTAGCTAGTTGGGTTTTCCAGGCAATAGAATGTAACAGAGCAGAACAGCTTTTCTTAATTGTCATACAAAAAGCAGGGCAAGTATCATTTTGTTCCAACATTATATGAGGGTGATGATACTTCCTCTTGCCCCATCCTTGGGCCTGATCTGTGATCTCAGAAGCTCCTGATAAGCCTTGACTGAAGCATCCCTTGACCACATCAGCTGAGCTACGAGGCAGTTCCTGGTCATACCAGCAGCTCTTAAATGATAGAGGTGGGACCATCCAGAAACATCAGCTACCCAAACAAGGCCCTCTTGAAACAACTATCCTTTGTAGCCTTGGCAAACCACTTCCCTAATCACAGCCCAAGTGGAGCAGTACCATTGCTACTGCACTTTGAGGAAAAAAAACCCAGTAGTTACTGACTTGGGTTTGGGCCAGGATGGAAAATTATTGATTATTATTATCTTGTGATCCTATGAACAGTGGTCCTGAGTGAGACCCTTTTTGCTCTCCCAGACTATAGTGTCTTCACCAGCACCTACCTCTGACTGGGACACTTCTCAGAGCTTGCAAACCCTCAAGTTTACTATAATTGAAGAAGAGTCACTGATGCTGAGGATGAAGCTGATATGCCCACACACATGTCTGCAATCCTTGAGGTGCAACAACTGCCTGTTGGGAAACACTAAGGGATTTGATCACAGAATATTCTGAGCTGGAAGGGACCCACAAGGATCACCGAGTCCAACTCTGAAGTGAGTGGCTCATGCAGGGGAACAAACCTGTGACTCTGGCATTCTTAGCACCAAGTTTTTAACCAGCAGGTAATCTCAGGGTCAATGTGACTATTTCACTGGTCTTGAGGGGAGTTTTTGACAGGTCCCTTTACACACAACAGAAATATGCTTACACACCATTTTGTGTGACTGTGAATTGATTACAGTAATAATGCAACTATTTCAAATCTATAGTTAAGTTGTTGTTTTAGTTGTAGTGAACCCTATGGAATCACTTAGTAAATGTTAAAACAGTCAGTGGTTAACTGTTGTTAAAACTCATTGCACTCTTATCTTAGCATCCATCTCCTTTGCAGCCTTCCCCTCTCTTTCATTCCCAGCTTTCATTCCATACAATTCATTCCCAATTGCTTTTAACTTGACCTTCCTTTATATGCTTTAACTTGTATAGTAATAGAGTGAACTTTGCCATCAAACTCTGTAAAGCCACATTTTCAAAAATTCTTATTAAACCCACCTTTTTCCAATACCTTTGACAGTGTTTCTTTAAGCAGCCAAACCCCTCACTCTCAGCAATGAGAAGCACTTTAAGAATAACATATTTCCTGAAATTGTTCTGTCTCTCCCTGCTTTTCAGCAGACCTTCCTTTTAAGAACGTCTGAAGAGAATCTGGATTCTCATGTCTCTGTTAGCTGTCACAGACCACATTGCAACCAGAAAATCCTGCAGCTAAACCCCTACTTGTTTGAAATCTCTGCAGTCTGGACTCAACACTGACATGTGGGAATTCCAAGCATTCAAACTGCCTTTTCTCTGAACATTCTGGGTACAGGGTAGAGCTTGTCCAGTTTAAGATTAACCAGGGTGAAGCTCTCAGACAAAACAGAAGATCTCCTAAAATCTTATCAGGTTGTTGGGCTTGCTAACTTTATTGTCTTGACAGGAATGACTTGCCTCCAGAAAAGGGAATTCACAACATCCCTTGATTGATCCTACCCTTTCTTCATCTTTCCACATCCTACTAGTAAAAATAGGGTTTCCATGGTGCCTTTTTTATGTTCATAGCCCTTAACTCTCCTTGCACAGAGATCTACAGGCTCTGAACTCCATCATTAACTCCAGTGGGGTCCTGAAAATTGGCTGTTCAAAAGTAAAAATTCCTTTATGAAGCTACTTTGCTCACTCCCAGCAGGGCTTGGATTATGTACACTGCAGGACTGTTGTGATGATAAAATGGCACAACTATTATTTCCCTTGTGCTTTATATTCTACTGGTGAAACACATGGCAGCAGATCTCAAATAAGAGTCATGTCAGTCAGAGAGTTCTTCCAACACATCCTCAAGCTGCCAAGCTAAATCTTACTACTTATTAGGGCAAGACTAATCATAATCATCATCAATGTGCTATATGCTTGTTTTAGTTGTTTTCATCTAGGCAGAGCTATCGCTTCCTTCAGAGTTTTCTGTTAAGCTTGGGTTTACTAAGGCTCTACAGAAACATTTTCTTGTCAGGTAAGGGCATTAAAGGTTTATATGTGGATTGTCTTTTTGCCTTAAATTTATCCACAAAGAAAAAGCAGTGGAAGAACACTACAAAAATGGGGCAAGCCTTTGCCTCATGGGGTCTCAGCTATCATCTGACTGTGGCTTTTAAAATTACAAACAACATGCAAGTGAAAATAACATGTCATTTCTCCTCTCACATACCTCTAGGTAAGTGGAATTGACATTTAAAAAAATATCCAGGTAATTTGTTTTCACTTGGCAACAGAAACTAAAATACATCAACTTTCCTGTCATCAGCAGCATCTTGGATTCTCCCACAGTGATGTTTCTGCCTGATTGAAGGGGACATTTGCAGAGCTATAGACAAAGTCAGGCTCCGAGAGCAAACTGCCATTACTCATGCTTTTGACAAGAATCAACAGGTATCTCACATTTGATCTTAAAATAAGGAAAGGAATAAAGGTTGAGGAAATTGAACACACTTCCTGATATTGCAGATGACATCCATCAAATGATCAGTAATATTATGTATTTTTCCCATTGGCCAACTATAAACATGCATGGGCAACATCTTCCCATATGACAGTTTTGTTTGTGTAAAACACACTGATAATCGTAACTGTGTAACTGATAATAACACAGATCAAAAATATTCCTACATCCTTCTGATCCAAGGGAGTTAACTTCCACCTGTGAGACATCTGTCATCAGATGCCAGGGCTGCAGGTGGTATGAAAGAGAAAAGAGCTACTAATAGTTCAGTTCTGCCATGATGGTTCATGCCTATGTCTCTACATACATCAGTTGTCCACTGAGCCATGTCTTCTTACTGGCTCCCTCAACATTCACCTCAGAGTGCTTAAGTCGAAGGCAGGATCAAGATATGAGTCAAATTTAATTTAAACCTGGATCTCCCAGAGCTCAACAAAAGGGAGAGAAAAGGCCTTAACACTGATGTTTCCCATTCTGCCCCTGCTCAGTCAGGTTTCCCAAAACTCCAACCTGTGTGCTCATACTTCAGTGAGGTCCTCGTTTTCCATCTAAGGGGAACTACTCCATTTGTTGCTGTGTGTTTTACTTGTGACATCCTCTCTGTAACTCCCTCAATATATTGCATTGCAGGATATGATCACAGGGTAATTCAGGCTCTGTGGACTCTCATCTGGTCTCTCATCCAGCCTCCTGCTCAAGCAAGGTGAACTTCAAGGTTGGATCATGTTACCCACAGCTTTACCCAGTCTGGTCATTAAATCTCAAAACATGGAGATTTCCATAACGTATTTTGGTAAACCATTCACTCTCCTGACTGTGAGAACTCTCTCATATCCTGTCAGCAACTTAGGTAGGTGCAAGCAGGATTTCCACCGCTCCTTACCATTTAACTTTTTGAAGCAGGTTTTTGGCAGGACTGGTCATGCAGAGAACTCTATGGCTCCATTTAGAAATTAATAAACTGTTTACATTCAAGTTGGTTTTTACCTAATGTTTATACATATTAATTAAATATTCTGAGCTATAAGATTTGCTTAACTTTTTCACACAAATCAAAGGATTTTTCATGGTTAAGTAAAATAAATCTGGTTCCTGTTCTTGTAATTCAACACTATCATTGGTTTATTAATCTCTGCATAAAGTGTTTATTTTTTTTTCTGCTTGCAAGAAAACATATACTGGGACTTTCCACTACTTCCTTTTATTATTCTTCCCAGAATGTACTTAGATTTTAAAATAGTACTATGCTGTTTGGAGGATGTAACTTTGAATATATTTTGAAGAACACTAATAAATTAAACCTCCACATTATCACAATGTAAATGGTTGAACCAGCCTGTCAGAAAGCCAAACAAATAATCCCTGACTCCTTGCCTGCAGTTCCAGGCCTGCCTGAAAGTGCATTTGGGTACTCAACTATAACAGCTGCCATCCTCTTTGGCATCAATTGTATGAGAATCCTCAGGAGAAAAGATATAAAGAACAATCTCTTCTGCTTCTGGTCACCTAGAACTTCTCCACTTTAAGAGAATCTTTAGCTGGAAGTAGAAAAAGTGGAAAAATGTACCCACAAGACCTGCAAGAGTGGCTAGGAGTAAAAAAGTTCTGATCTGGTGGCAGGCATTACTTTAGTTTCTTATTATATACATGATTGATGATACAGAAAAAAATTAATCTCTGCGGAGAGCCTGCAGAACACATTTAAAAATGTTATGTGAATATCAATTTGCTTTGTTCATATTCCTTTTTGTTTGCATTTCCCAAATACTCCAGTGAAAAAGCTTTCCTAGCACAAGTCTTTGCAAAGATTTAATATAGTCTGCTCAAACTGAAAATGAGGAATGGTACACTCAAATATGTGGTTCACATTGCTTTTAGCTGTAAGTCATTTGAAGAGCAGGAAAGTTGTCACACAAATTCCTTCAATGAAAATTCATAACTGAGCATTTTTGAATGACTGATAATTACTGACTTTTAAAGATAAATTGGAATGTCTACAAATAATTTTAGTAATGTATAAACAGAGAACAGTGAACAGTGGATTGAAGAGAATTAAACAAATGGATACACTTCAAAATGAAATGTACAGCTATGTTTGTCAGTGGGATGGCTAAAATCCTGCTTCTTTTATTCTGCATGATGTTTGCCAACTACCAAACTGCCTATGCTGGCTGCCCTTAGCCATTGGAACCTTTGAAAGTTTTCTTTCACTTCCTTGAAAAAGGGCATATGTGTGTCCTGAAGGCTGTGAGTGTGAGATCTCAGGTTTCCTTTTCCTACTTAGGATACTAGATAGGACAAAGGACTTTGTTGTGAAAGCAGTCCTTTTCTGACCCTCAGCTTGACTGCATATCAGCCAAGAGCTAGAAATAAATCACAACCAGGCAAACTGTGCTTTAGCCCTACTCATAGTCCCAAATTAATTAACCTAAAGTGAAAGGGTTTAAAGAGCCTCTTGTCAGTCTTGCATAAGAAATTCTTCCTTAGCCTCCAAAACTTGCAAACAAATTAAAATAGCACTAGTACTTCATAAACACAAGTTCAAGAGTGTGCTGTTTCATCACCATAAAAAGAATAATTCTTGTTTCTTATTAGATATTTCCCTAGAGAGGGTGTGCACAGAGTTATCAAGACCATCACTCACAAAGCCTAGGCAAGCAAAAATCTGACTCCTTTGTCCTTAAATCCCATGCCCAAGTACAAGAACAAAGGCCGCTATCACTGAAAGTGTCTCCAGGCCAAAGCTACAGCAGGGGGAGAGCAAGAGTGCTGAGAGTGCCTGTGTGGGACACACCATGCCCAGCTGCGTCCTGAAGCTGCCCAGGAACAGGGTGCACACAGGGAAGAAGTCCAGGGATGGGGAGAGTAGAAGGAGCCTCGGAGGGCCCAGTTTAGTTCTGATCTTAGGAACCCTTGAATGAAAGGCCACATTGGAAACAAGCATCATTGCAAAGCCATTGCTTTAGTGAAGGTGCAGGAAACTCTGTGTGCATGTGAGTGTTTGTGCACTTGGAAATAAAGCTTCCAGTCGTGGCTGGTATGTGCAAACTGTTTTCTTCATAGACTCCCACCCATACACAACCTCAGACAACCATGAACTGTGATTCATATCTAATATTTTCTTTTCCCTCGAGCACTAGCCTGGATTTTTCATGTTGCTCTGCGTGCTCCTGCACCTAAAGGGACAAATTTTGAGATATTTTAATCAGGAAATACATCTGTTATTGTCTGTTAGAGCCAAACATTTACAACTGATGGGTTGTTTTGATTCCAGAAGAGTGATTGAGAGATAGAGAAGTGAATTGTGACTTTAAATTTAGCCCAAAGAAAAAAATCAAGCAAGGGAAAATGTTTCTCTTTGGGGGAAATCTCATTTCACTAGACTTCTGGCTTAATAGGGTCTGGAACCTTGGCTTTCCCCACAGAAAGGAATATGTCCAGTACAGCAGAGTTGTGCTCACTGAACATGGGGCCTCAGTGAGTAGAAACTTCAGAGTCTGCATTGATTTCCTACAACAAGAGACTGTAGCGTTCCCTCATGTTAAAATTAATTCTGTTTGATACTGTTTATCTGGCTAAGACACATTGACATGATCGTTTTTCAATATGAGAAGGTTTAGGCTCCTCTTTGTGACCACTTTCAGAGAGGATTCCTAGCTGAAAAAAGGCAGAGAAAGAAGGCAGCCCAGGGAGAATCGCCCACCATTAATAACATGGTGTATTTCCAGGTGTTGGCACTGAACGTCACTCTGACATATTCCCTGAAGAAACCTCAGTGTCTGACTGACATAAGCACAGGTGAGATGTGCAATATATAACAGTGTGCTCAGGAGCCCTGTGAAGCCTTTCCTACTCAGCTTCCCAATTCTGCATCTGCTTCCACAAAAACAGGTCTTTTCATAGATCTCAGAGGTGTCACAAAATAGTTTGCATCTTTCATATTTTTAACGTACATTTTCCCTTTCTCACTGTAGTAGGCTCAACTATGCCCACCCACCACTACTTCTATTTCAAGGAGCTGTTTCATGACTAACTCCTCTTAAAGAGTAGGTTGAAAGAGAGATCAGATACTAAGAGACTTAAAGACTACAAGCCTTGGCATGTAGAGAATGAAGCCCTAAACATTCCTGCACATAAACTCAATATAAAGTGCAGGGAAGAAAGTGCTCCTTCTCCTTGATGTCCTCCTTCTCCCCCAATCCACTTGTGGTTTATTCTGCTTTACAAAATGACCCTTGGCAAACTTCTGGATTGAAAAAAAAAGAGGTCACAGTTATGATTCCTGTTCCAGCCTAGCAGTTAGCATCTCTTGAACATCCATTCACACAATCTACCTACTTCCATACAACCATGTGCATCTTATTTTTATTTTTGGATTGGTGGTAAGTGGTACCGAAAGCCCAAAGTTTCTTCTGTTCCATCTTTTCATGCTCTATTTACAAGCTCTCAGCTATCTGGTAAAAACAGAGCAAGCAATAATTTTATTGCAAGCCAAAATAATTTAAAGGTAAAACAAATAGTTTACATTTAAGAATTACCTCAGAAATAAATAGTTTATATACTTTATATGTTATTTTAATAAGTGAAAAAAGTTTGGGCTCTTAGGTCCTCCAGAATACAGAGTTTTTCAAGTAGCTGTCAGACAGTCCTAATTCTCTAATCAGCAGGTGAAGAACCAATGGATCTGTCATGAAGCTTAATTGACTTCTTGGACCAAAACTTTCATCTATTGGGAAGTTAAAGATGAGTGCCTGGAGCAAGGTCTGAACTTCTTTTTTTATAAGTCTAAAATTGAATGTCTACTGATGTGACACTAAAAATCATAAACAGGCCAGTAATATCCTATCGATGTGAACAGACCAAATCCCAACAGAAGTCCTGATGGAACTGTAGATACTTCATTTATGGGATACCAAAAATCCTATAAATGAAGATCACTTAGCAGTTTCTTAATTCAGACCAGGTCATCAGAACACACTGAAACTTAAATGCTTTAATCACAGGCTGCACTGCATTTCTCTAATTAGCAAGTGTCCATGGAATGTGCTGCTCTGCAACAGGACACATCCTACAGTGGCTCATAATTTGAGTGGGAATGCAACAGACATTTAATAGCACAAATTAACTTGATGATAATGAGGAAGCCTCTCTGTCAGCAATATCACAAATTAAATTATCTGCTACCTCAGTAGTGATGAGGAATAATTAAGAAAGCTACACAATTGCTTACAAATAAACCAGCAGCAGATCAGCTGAAAGATGTCTGTCTTGGAATCTCTTTGGCATAGCAACATTCACTCCCTTAACTCTGATACTATTTGTTTGTAGGTAAACCAGATCTTCAGCATTATCTTAATTAAGCTTTTAAAATTTAATTTTCTTTTTCAAAGGAGAGTATCTTGGGCACTACACAGCCAGTTTTCATTAACAATGTAGCAGCTTCAACAGAGCACTTTCAAGATGAACAGAAAACAACAACAAAAAGAGCTCTATCAGATGATGGCCCTGGTAGGGGAGGGAGAGAGGGGCTTGTGAACACAAGTCTCTCAACAGTCATTGTAAAACACAGTAGATTTCCCAATGGAATTCAGTCATTAAGCAAGTAAGCTGCAAACAATGTTTTACAGTCACATGGTTTATTTAAATTAAACTTTTAGTTTGTAGGCAAATATTAACAACTGCAAATACTTATATCAAAAGTTGTTCTCAGTTTTTGTTTGTGTGGGTGGAGGGGTTGGACATTTTGAGATTTAACTGAAATTAGACTCTTGTTTTTTTCTACTTTGAAAACAATTGAAGAGCCTAGCAGATTATTTTCCTGTAATTAAATAAAACAGAACAGGATCATCAACTGTTGTAGCTCACTCAAAGAGATTCCAAGACCACTCTTGGCAGTTTAGTAATTACTCATATTAACCACAGATGCCATACCCTTATGTGGCACTTGCTAGAACCACAAATTCAGAAAGAAGAAAGACAATGACCAATGAAAACAGGTAATGTATGATGAACTTGTAAAAATTTTATAAGGGGCAGTTTATCTTTGGTATAAATCACAATTGTGAAACTCAGAAATATTGACCCTTGCCCCCTTCCCAGCCCTGTCCATGTGATTTTGGATTTTTCACTTCAATGCAGAAGGTATAGCATCCCATGCATTACACCTGGGAGATAAACTGGCAGCAACTGAGCTTAAAATGTCACAGCTCACACAACCCAACACTGATGTATTTTGAACCTTGGCAGACAAGGTTTGTGTGTATCATGTGCTGGTGTTTTAATTCATGCACTTAAGATATTATGCAGTCTTTTGATGTTAACATACAATTGTAATCAAGTATGCAAGTGCAAAACAGCTGGTCTAGAAATATTTTGGCAAGCAAAAAACATAAATAGCCTCCTAGTGATCTTCCAATCCTCTGTTAATACAAGTGATATTAAAATAGAGATACAAAACACTGCAGGTCGGAGGGTTTTCAGTCAACAAGGTAAAGGTAACAGTGATAGGGATTGCAGAGCAGTAGTACATTCTCCTCAATGAGGGTTTTCAAGATTTCTGGAGAAATAATGTTTTAGCAGTCCTGGTCACCCAGAGCATAAAATACATACACATAAATGTATCCCATCAGAGCAAGCATGCTGACATTACATTTTTTACAAGGTGAAAACTCAATAAATAACTAACTTTTAGTTTACAATGCCATCACTGTGTTTTCCAACCTGGTGTCACTCCTAAACTCACACAGTAGGCTCACAGGTAGGAGGAACAAGATTACATCTTGCCCTGCACAAGTGTGCTGGTTTAGAGGTAAACCAGCAGGAGAAATGAGCTCAACACGAGAAAGATTATAAGTCAGAGCTACAATTTAATAATAACAATAATACATAAATACACTGACACAAAGGGAAATTGCTTTCAACTTCCAAACCCCAGCAGTATAACCCAGTGCCCTGGGGTACAAACCCAAAGGGGTTTGTTAGCCTTGTGCTGAGACCCACGTGGTTCCCCCAAGTCCAAAGCAAAAGGAATTGAAAAACCTGTTGTTGCAGGCGATGGCTGTAGTCTGGTCGAGAGTGGTGGTCTCCTCCTGTCAAGGTCCTGCTGCTCCTCTGGGTCCGACAAGAGGTTCCCGAGGTCTTCTTACCCACTCCCTCCCCCAGGGCGGGGACTCACACAGTGGGTGATTAACTCTGTGAGTCATGGGGTATTTTTGAACTGTTGATGGCCCATTAGCAGCTATATCTCCTCAGGCTGGGAGTGGAGGTGCTAACGACTCCCTGGGAAGCTGCTGCAAATGGGCCCTTGACCTTGGGAATGAATAGAGAGGGTAGAATACACAGCTTTGATCACCCCCACACAGAGACAACTGGTCCCACCTGCTGAACTAGGACAACAAGGCAAGCAAAAGAAAGTGTAAATCTGTAAATCCTTCCATATTCTTGGTCCCTGAGTTTAGATTATAGATATTGATTTATGAAGTCCTCTCTTTCAAAGGAAAGGCTTCAATTCTGCAGCTTTTAGCTTAAAGTGTAATCTCATTCCACTTATATAATTTGATAGCAAGGTAAATACCTATTTAGGGAGGCAAAGACAAGCCACAGGATACTAAATCTCTGAAATAGCTACCCACCTTCTCTTCCTCTATCTATATGTGTGCAGTTTACAGCCATGATTGTTTATTTCCCTCAAAAGTGATCTGATAAAGCCCAACGTCTATAACCTTGGTGACTCCCTGTAACTCAAACACAGGCTAGTAAAATGAGTTTGTATCAATATCACTTCTTTCCAAGCAAATAGTTACAATTTGCCAGAAACTTTTAATAGCCACACAGTTCCACAGGCATTGAGTCTGTAACTTCCTTTTAACATTTCTTAGGTAAAGCAGCAAAATACAAACCCCCGCTGTTACATCGAAGAACAGTTAAGTATAGGCCAAGAATAAAGCAATTGTGCTTCCAAGGCTGTGCACAGTCCCCTTGTGTGCAACGATTGCTGCAGCCTGTCATCTCCTGGTGCTATGAGAAACAGGCTGCACAGCACAGACAAACACACAGACCAGCTGTAACACAAACAGGTTTTTATCTAATAGATTGTGTTGTTCTCTTTAAACTACAATAGACTCTGACAATGAGAACACAAACATCTGTTCATGCCTGCATGTGTTACTGATAACTTAACATGCATCAAGATCTCAGAAAACTGCACAATCGTAATGGTTGACTATCAAGTCAGGTTTTATAACTTAAGTAGTACAGCTCAATTCTGAGAGACTCCTTTTTTTTTTTTTAGAAGTTTTCTTTCCAAACCATTTTTTAAAACCACAAACACTTATAACAAACTCTTGTAATCTAACCACAAGGAAGACATGAACAATTTACATGTTGTCAGATTACTTGATTCCAATATAAAAATTTGATAGTAAATTTAGCCTTAAATCTTAAGTAGCAGTTGACTGCCCTCCCTAAGAGGCTCCTTATAGCCTTTTGACTTCAGTTTTTGCAGCTCACATCAAGCTAAACTCAAGATTAATCCCTAATTCTTTTCAAGGTAGCAAACCAGAAGGCTATACTCCCCTTGAGTCCACAGTGACCGACTGAAGGATTTCTCACCAAGACAATTAGCAATATAAATTCCACCCAGATGAATATATGTAGGTGCATAGCGAGATCATTAACCTTATTATGCCACTCGGTCTTGTTTTCAAGCTTCCCACTAATCTGTTGCTAATAGATACAGGTGCCAGAATTATTGCTTACAAAGGCTCTTCCTTATAATGGA
The DNA here is from genome assembly GCA_013396695.1 of Sakesphorus luctuosus. Taxonomy (NCBI): domain Eukaryota; kingdom Metazoa; phylum Chordata; class Aves; order Passeriformes; family Thamnophilidae; genus Sakesphorus; species Sakesphorus luctuosus. Next base: position 1,045,330 of record VWZD01008612.1, read on the forward strand.
AATAATTTGTGGTGCTGCATTTATCATTCGTGTTTCTAAGGTGCCTCTAATGCTAACATGAGAAAGACATTGCAAACATTTTGTAACTCCACGGAGGGAAGTGTCAAAGCTTGTTGTCTGTGCGTTCCCATCTGTGGTGTTGGCTCACTTGAGAGCCCTGCTTAGGTAGTATCTTGTGACACAGGAGAGGATCCTGAATTTTGAGCTATGGCTCCTGTGGCCTCCTCCAGAGGACATTCTCTTTCCTCCACACTTAACTTGCCAGCACTTTGCTGAAACACAGCACTTACACCCAGTGTGAAAAAGCCTCAGTGTGTAGCCCTGCCTGGAGGGACCCGATAGGAACAACGATAAAACACACTTGCAATAGAAACTAGTGTTTAGCCAAGTGAAAAATGCTGATTTATTTATCCACGTTGTGCTACAGGGAGGCCGATGAGGATACTGCCCTGGGACAGTGTGGCTCTGAGTGGCAGCAGGGAACTGCTCCCCGGAGCACTCTGGGACCCTGCGCTCCCTGAGGGCAGTGCCAGCAGTGCCAGCAGTGCCACTGTGCCAGCACAGAGATTCTAAAACTTCTCTCCTATCTAAGGCTCTTCCAGGGCTCTCGCCAGAGCCCTACCACTCTCTTGCCTCAAAGCACAATCCAATACTAACTGATTAAGAATGGACACTTCATGTGGCCTCGTGACTCACTATAACCCACTTTAATTAATTTGTTATTTTCACTTCCTTGATGGCTTTGGTACAAACAGACAGTATTCTCTGGATACATTCTTTCCCCAAGTCTTACCACACATGTCTGTTAGCTACTTCTTTGTATTACTAATGACTCTAAACAACACCTTGAGCCGAATCTTGATTAGCCTGTTAATTAGGAAATTCCTAGCAGGCACTTTTGGTGACAGCTCACTCCCAAACACCAACAGCTAAACATGTTCAGATTGAGACATCAGGTTAAATTAAAAAGATGGACACACTGGAAATGCTGTCAAACAAATCAATCTTCTCTCTACTCCCACTCCCCTTCCCCAGGTTCCAGAGTTCAAGTCCTGAAAAAGCAAATGCTTGTACAAAACTAGTCGAGCCTTGGCTTCCCAAGCAGCTTCCCATGACTCTCTTGGACTTCCTTTTACTTCTTTGCAGATGCTGGGCTGGGGGCTATGGAGAGCAAGGCCAGGTCAGTGCTCTGAGCATCTCCTTGCCACCTGAGACCCCAACCAGCCTGCAGCTCCTAGGAGGATATGGGAGTATTTGCACTGAGTGCTGCAGGCTTTGAGGAATGCCCAAAAGGTCAGATTCTGAAACAAGCACAATCATCTCCTCTGGCAATTATCTCTCACAGACAAGTATTTCTCTCCTCTACTTTCCCTTTATTCTTCCAAAGCAAACATAGGGCTGGAAATTAATCCAGGCCCATACTGGCTTAAGTACTGTTTATGTAGCCTTAAAAAATAGATATGCTTTTACTATTTCTCCCGTTGCTGTCCTGGAGCTAAACTTCATTCAATACACATCCACTACACAAGCAACAGTGATGAAAACACAGTGGCAATGAGAACTGGTCTCCAGCTGAGTGAAGAATGCTGATATTTTTATTCTACACTGGTTAGTGAAAAAAAAGAAAACTACCCATCATTGCTCTCAGTCAAATTATTTTTTCTGTTCAATAAGACTTTTTTAATATGAATGAATTCTCAGAGTGTTCCAGTTCTCTCACATAATTTCCTACTGAGCAGTGCTTTAATCTGGTATTATTTTCGGTATCTTCAGTGAGGTTACACAAAGTACAAGGACTTTTGCAGGTAGCTAAGCACTAAGATTAGGCAAAATCTGAACAATACTATCCTGGGTATCTACCATCAAAGAAGGTTTCTACCCTGAAAACAATGCCATGTTTGTCAATGGTGTGTCACCAAAATATTTACTTAAACTAGGGCTGAAAGTTGTTTACATAACATACCGGCAGCTGAAAAGGGAAACAGCACCCATCCTACTACCACTCCAAGGATGGTAATGCTCAATAGGTGGTAACTCTGCAAACATTGCCCAAGTCAGAGCTTGCCCTCCAGCATGCCAGGATGTTACTCAGACCACTTTGCATCTCATTTATTCTAAGCCACCTGGAGTATGGACATCTGCAAGCCTGCAACCCTTCTGTATCTCCAACCCCACCTCCACAAGAGGCAGCTTGGTGGCCAAACAGATACCGCTTAGGAAGCTGATCTTAAACTAAGCCTACCTTTGGTGTGCCAGAATGTAGCTGATTGTAGCAGAGAAGGGATGAAAGCAGTAAAGCCTGAGGTCTTCTCTCATGGATCCTAACCATAATTCTCACTGTTTGCCTTTTGATCATTTTTTCCTTTCACTGACTTGATGTGGATTAAATCAACTTCAACAGAAAATTAACCATGTCAATTCTCACTATTGTATGACACAGAAGCATGTTCAGGCCTAGAAATTTCTTGCAGATAAATGCTGCTACAAAAGGATATTCTTTGGTGCTGTCTAGCCGAGCTCATAATTTATTCTAGTGGCAATAAGTTATTTGATACAAAGACAGGGGGGTACATTCAGATGCAGAAGATTCATGTTCAGGCAAGTGAGGTTATTAAAATCAAGAAAAGAAATGCTAATTTTCAGTGTGAATATTTGAGATGGGGGCTGGGGAGGCTGCTGGTTCTGTCACCAGTTTGAATCCCCTGGTAAGTAAAAGCACAGGGGGAGAGAATACTTGAAATTTAGACTCCCTTCTCTATGTTTCTTGTGATTGAAGAAGAGTGAAAAGAGACATTCCAGGGACTTATGTATAAGTTCAGAGACTTGATGGAAAAATAAAAAGCATCAATAAAAGAGGAACAAAAAAGAAACAAAGGTGAGAGAGAGAGGAAATTAATTGTATAGCTATTTCACACTAGCCAATATGGAATATGGAGAAAAAATAAGTTCCATAATAACTACTTTGCCAAAACTGAGTTATTAAGAAAAATAAGCATGAAAAGATGGAAAAGTTGGTCCTGAAGCTGCAGCAAAATTCTCAGCCTTACAGAAAGATGTTACCACAAACCCAAACCAGGTCATTCAAATAAGTTTTTTCAGAAATTCTTGTAGTGCTGCTAATTACATGTAGGTGTGGTGTCCCTTACATAGATGCAATAAGGTATTTATCTGGAGAGAAGTAAAGTTTATGGAAACTTTGGAAGTCTAGAAAACAAACAAACAAATGCAACAGCTTCTATCCTATTTGATTAAGAGAAAGAAACTAAATTATAAACATATCAACATTAGTTATTTTTCTCTTTGAAAGTGGCATTTAATTACCTTTTTAAGAGTGAAAAATGTATTATGCATAATTTGTTTATGAAACAGAAAATATTACTGGGCAGATCTGTGTAATAAATACCTGTATGTTGTTGATATTAGAATAATGACAAATACAGGCAATATTTAAGACAGAGCTGTTCTGCATATTAAGGTATTTACATTTGCCATTTGCCTGAAAACATTTCTAAAGTATGAAAAAAGAAGAAAACAGTTGAAATTCAAAACATTAATATTATTGACTTTTTAGCTGAAAGGTGTTTACATACAGCTTATGAGGCCCACTCCCTATAAAAAACACATCACTTTAATGCAGATGCAGAAGAAATATATATTTTGAAGAGGTGAAAATTGGAAAATGAATGTGACATTCCTACATACTCATTGAAACATAGCTCCAGGGGATATAGAAATACATAGAATATAGACATTGGACCTGTATACTGATATAAATTTGAAATCCTAATTAATTTTAGACTGCATCTTAAAGAACCGAAGTATAGCAGTAATACAATTTTCAACACTAAGGATTCTTTCAGTACTCATTCAAAGTATTTCATAAACATCATTTTTTGTCCCTGTGCAGCTCGCCATGTTTCCAGATCTTCTTCTTTTTATTTTTTTTTCCCTCGGGGGAAAAAATAAAACAAATAACAACAAAAGCGCAGACACTTCCTCATCTACCATCAAAGCCTGAAGAACCTGCGTAATAAAATGAGAAATAGGGGTTTGCCCTTAAGAGTTTGTTAGTGTTTTCTTGATCTCAAGATCTCCCTGTGGAATGTGGATAAAGGAAGAGTACTTTATTCAGTTTAATAATTGCTTGCCTTTGATAAGCTTGATGAAAAACTACAAGAAGGCAGCAGGTAGAATAATGCCTTTCTTGAAGACAAGGGGAAAGAGTGGATCCTAAATTTCACCCAGGCTATTCAGTCATTTATATGTTGCAATTCTTAACAAAGTTTTTTTATTTCTTTTCAAGCTGTGCTTCACATACCCTTTGTAAGAACAACTTATTAGTGTCAAACTGTAATAGCATCAAATTAGGTGATGTGAACACTCAGGCCCTTAAGCCAAGTCTTTTTGCATTGTGGCAAAAATGCAAGTGAGGGATGAATCACACAGTCCCAAAGCATGTTGGTAAGTTTGGCTTTATCTGTTCTGTTGAACTGCTCCACCAAGGAGAGAGAGGCAAAATGAAATCCTTGATATGTGTGACCTAGAAACACAGAACATCGAGGTGACAACATCCCTGTCAAGGAGATGGAGGCTTTGAATGAGTTTGTGAACATAAAACAGTGTAAGTGAGGAGTCTGCCTGGATATTGGCTTGATTTCCCAGAGAACATATAGTGTATGTTTTCAAAAGCTACTTGGGTCTAATCCAAAACCCACTGAAAAAGGTAGAAAGTTTCCTGCTGGTTTCAATAGGCTTTGGTCAAGGATAGTGCTGCCTCCAGTCTGATTTTCTGCTGAGAGTATAGTGGATTATCCACTAGTTTAGGATTCCTGAAGATTTTATCTTGTTTCAGTATTAGATTTACATAGAAACATGTGACTGAGGACACTGCCATCATACCCTCAGAGTGGGGATTTTTATTCCTTACATTTCAAGAATCTTCAAAACAGTATCCTTTCACCAGGAAGGTTAACAAATACCCATGGTCCACAAATTCCCACTTAAAAGAGTGAAGGAATTATGGCAACACTTTACACAGACAGTAGCATAGAGGTGAAGCAAGTGTAGATACTGAATCATTTGCTTTTGACTATTGGAAGGAGAAGGAAAAAATCCTGATTCCTTGACAGCATCAGAAAATAAATAAGGACAGTCATAAGATACATTTGTCAAATTATATTTTAATTTATAGCCAGTTACTTGCAATTATTTGAATATACTGCTAATTAGTATACATTTCCTAATAACCACCAGCATGAGAGAGACTGTGTTATTGTGATGGGTTATCTCACTAAATATGTTGAGATTGGACTAAAAAAATCAGACTTAAAAGTTTAGGAAGGTTCTAGTTTTAACTGAACAGCGCCAAGTGCATAGACTGCCTTGCTGGAATTCTGCGATAAAGAATATTCTTTAATTATTACTGTAGCCATTAGTAGTCCTTTACAATGAAATATTGGTAATGTCCTTGACTTTGTTCTGTGGAAAATTTAAGAATTATCCTTTGTGTTGGTGCAGACCAACTACAGAAGCCTACTGAAGTTCTCTTCCTTGTTGGCATATGTTCCTTGTTCTGTTTTCTGTAATTACCATGCCTTCACTATACACTTGAATACACTAGAGACAAGAATAGAAAACATAAAATATTTAATACTAAACCTTCAAGGTGAGTACACACATATCCATACAGATATGTGTAAATCCCTTAGTTCTTATTAAAAACCTGTACCTACATTGTTATTTTAGACTGAGCACCCTACAGAAAAAAACATTTCCTTATATCTCAGCAATGCTACAGGGACCATAAGCTGAAAAAAACCATACAAAAACAACGTACAAAACAAATAAACATTAAAGTTACCTTCCAATTTCATCCTTACCCAGAGCAGATGGAGCCAAAAATCATACTTCCCATATGGGACTCTCTTGCCTGTCATTGAAAGGCAGCACAATATTGCAGCAAGTTTCAGATAGCATTTGTCTCTCAGGACAGTGTAACCTACCAACACTGATCAGGAAGGCCCCAACCAGGTATAATCTATGCCAAGGATGACAAAGAAGCAGCTGCCCATTCAGAGCCAACAGTGGTGGGTTTGAAGCCCTGGTGTTTGCTCTGTTCAGCAGATACTGAACGAACAGCTATTAATTACAGCACATATTTATGCCAGTGTCCTTCCCAGTTGGAATACAACTCAGTGCATTTCTCTTTGCATGGAACATTACAGATTTTAATAGACTAGAGGGAAAGATACAGCAAGAAAATATAATTTACTTACAGTTCTCTTCCTCTGTCCTTCTGTGTGAAAGAACCTTCTGCAGGAAAAATCCTGTGGAGTATCTATATTTCAACTGGATCATGATGGACTTCTTCAGTCTTACCAAAACAAGGTAAAAAGAAACTGTTCTGTTACAATATCTACAAAAATTAGAGAAACTTGAAATTATATTTTATATTCCAATCCTTAATTTTCCTTCCAGTCTGACTCTTTCCCATTTGAAATTTGACATTCATATTTAAACTCAAGTCAAGAATTGGACAAAAATTACTCAGTGCAGGACGAACACAAATATCATGATTTTGTGACAGAGGTTGGATTTTTTGTTTAAGATTTTTTAGCTTTTTTTCACTAGCATTTTCCCCTTATTTTGAACAAGCAACCACTCACAAACTACCACAATTAAAACACTCATCAAATGTCATAGAACCCCAAATATTCAAATGTTCCTTTCCTCTATATTGCTCTGATCTTTATATGAAAGCATGTTTATTCTGATTCCAAACCTTAAAACTCCTTGTATTTCAGTGTTTTCACACTTCTTTCACTATAACCAAAGCCATGCTATGCTTGCTTTCTCAGGAAAACAGATCCTTCCTCTGAGCCAGAGATCAAATTCCCCATTTCCAGCTGTCACTCAAGCGGTTGCACTCTATAACTCACGACTCTTGTCATTCAGGCAATCTGGGGGGCAGAACAGCCTCACTGCTGCTCTCTTGACCCTTGGAAAGCCAGCAGCAGTGTTTCTCAGCACAACAGATTAACCTGCTACTCATGCTCCTTTCTGCCTCTGGCTGCGTCTGACTTCTCATCTCCACTATGAAATAAGTAAATCTGCAGTCACTACAAAACCATGGCAGCTGCTAGATTTCACCTCCTCCTTCCCCAGAAAGCAAGGTACTTTGGGTCTGCCTTCATTTTGACCTGAATTACTGAAATCAAAGGGGACAAACTTGGACATTCTATTTCATTCTCACTTAGGCATTCATTGCAATAAGCTCAGCTCCCAAATCAACGACCTTGGCGCTGCTGGGGAATGAAATGAAGTTCCACAGTCCCCGTCTGTGCTGAGAGTGCAGTGCCAATCCTCCCACACTGTGGAGTACAGGTGCATCTGGGAAGTAACTAAGGATGCTCTTCTCAAGTTATCAGCAATACTGTAATGAATATGCCAATAGATCTATTTTCTAAGTTACAGTTGCCTTAAGTAGCAGGGAAGTAGTGGTAGAGAAAAAGCTAATTAAGCAAGTGTTGGAGGCATTTTTACTGCCTCCTACATTAATGCTTCATTAAGGAACTGGAACTGCACTTAGACTGGAATGATAACAGCATGTACATGTTCAACAGAGCATAAATTAGAATATAAAGTACGGGACAATACAGGTTTAAATGATAATCAGCTGTAAATATAATCTAAAATTTGTACTTTGATTTCAAAGTATAAATACCAAGAAGGGAAAATCATATTTCCTTCATTAAAACAAGCTATAACTTTAAATGAAGAGGTGTTTTTCCTCACATCATCTAGAGGGAGGTAAAATGGAATAAAACACATGGATTTTAGCTTCCTTCACATGCAGAATCTAGCAGGATGACCAGATGCACACTTGACATCTTACCAATGCTTTCCATTTTCTCCTGGAAAAAATCTTGGGCAAAGAACAGCAAAGTAGCAGTGTTTTCACAAAAGATCACTTGGGTACCATGGTACCATGACAGCTTTCCATAAAAATGAAGCCTGAATAAGGGCAGGGTTGGGCTGTACCAGCCCAAGAGACCTACCCCATAGCATTGTTCTGCTTCTCATTTGTCAGCTGGAGAGACTTGTGTGTCATTAATTCACACTCCACTAAGCATTTATAATTGTTCATAGCAAGGTGACTGCTTTGAATATAGAGGTTGACATTGCTGAGTAAGAGAGGACTGCATAGATCTTCAGCAGCTGGACAGTTTTAACCTGTCATCAAAATCTGTGCTTTGTTACATAAGGAAAAATAAAAGTAATTTCAGGCCTGACACACATTTGATGTGAAGCCCCAAGCTCATTCAAATCAAAAACTGGCTTTCATATGTTTTTTGGAGACATGAAGATCAGCCATAGCCTGCATGGAAATATTTTTTGCAAACTCTTGACCCAAATCAAATCCACAAGTTTCACTTGCATTTGAAATTCCTCATAATGAATACTTCCTTCTTGTTTACCATGAAAAAAACCACAGTAATCTATCAACTATTGCCTAAATGTTTTTATTAGATTCTTAAAGTGGGAAAATTCTCATATAAGACATGAAAAGACCACAAAATAGATCTGCAGGTTGCGCAGAGAGCAGATAATGAAGGCTGTGAAAAGCAAAGCTTTGAAGCCCTGGTGTTTTTCCTATTCTGTGATTCTAACATAGGCATGTGCCTGCTATACCCCACACCAAGGCAACATAACGTAATCTTCTAGTTATCAAGATTAGCAGTGAAAACACAAAACTGACACAAGACTAGCACCTGAAAATCTTAGAACTAAAATGAAAATCCTGATCAATGCCCTGTTAATACAGGACAGATAAATTTTAAGCTGTCTAAGCATTCTCTTCTCTTGTAGTTTCCATATTCTTCCTCGCAGAAGCAAATGATTTCCAGTGCATAGTGATAACAGTATATTTTGTACATTTGGTAAACAGATATGAATGTTAGAATCTCTGTAGCAAATAAGGGAAAATATAAACACATCCTATGTTCAGGGATACTTATTGCAGGAAAGGGGGCTGCCAAATCCAGAACCTCTGTAATCAGCATTTGGCACATTCTGCAGTGCAAGGATGAGCTCTGTCTGCAGAGACAGCTGTCATTCAGTCCTTCCTATGTCATCAGGACAGATACATTCCAGGCTAGAGGATGTGGCCTGGAAGCTTTTACTAAATGCAAATGCAGAGCTCAGAAGCTTGAGTCACATTAGCATGGATGCCAATAAAAATACAAGGGGGAAAAAAGCCTTTTCTCTTCTCCTTTGATTATAAGGTACATGAACAGCTTTCACCTCTTAGGTGATATCTCAGCTAACCATCATTACACAACATTGCACACACTGAGGAAATTTGTCAGTGTAAAGGCTCTCAGTTCCACTCAGTCAGGCTGGTGCACATTTGACAGCAAAGCCTGAGCAGATCACACTGTTCATGCTGTGCTGGTGAATGAGGCTACATGCTCCTCAACAAGGCAATTGGAAAGTTCATGTATAATTTACTTTCCATTATTTAATACAGTAGGCAGTACTTCTACTGTTTTTTATCCAAATTATAACTGGGTGAAAAGCACTACATTCATCTACTGAAAACATTTGTGTTCCTGTTTCAATGTGCTATTCTGGACAATGTAAAATTGGCCATGTGTGTTCACACATGGAGAAGTAGGATTGAAACTCCTTTCAAACAGTTTACATACATTAATGGGCAGAAAGCCTACAATTTAGCCTTTCCTAATGATAATAAAATTGATGTTACTGAATTCATTTTATATAAAGACAACATATATGAAAACAGCATGTTCAAGATGCCTTTCCCATGCCTGTAACATGAATAAGAAACTATTTTCTGAATTAGTGATATCCACTCCCCCCGGCATTATATGACAGAGAAAAAGGTTCTTGAAACTTCTTGGCTGTGAATGAGTCCCTTAAATCAAAGTGGAGCCAAAAGTAACAAAAAGCAAACCACTTTGCAGCCAATGTGCCACAGTAACATTGCTTGAGGAACTGAAGCCAGCAAGGAAGGGGAGCAGCCTCATCTTACAGACAGGGAGATGGATATCACTTTTGTTCTGCTCTCTGTGAGACTGAATTAGTGCTTTCCAGAGCTAGACCTGCTAGCAAAGGGAAGGCTACTCACTAAATGACATAGAAGAGCTGATCAGTTACGGATGTCAGGTTGGGTAGAAGCTGATGAAGAAAGCTCTGAATCTCTGCTCTAATATTTTATTAGAAAATAAATTAAACAAACTTTCAATATAGCAAAATCTATGACCTGACAGCACAGAGAGAAAACAATAAAACCAGTCCCTCTGCTCATGTCCTCACTGGGCAGACCTTCTCTGGGCATGCTCTTAGACCAAGGAGATTTCAGTATCATCCCTGGAGACAAGAGCTTTGTGTGATATCACAGGTTCCCTGTAAAAATCTCTTTCCTTCCTACCCTCAGGGCCCTGGCAGCATGTCTGCTTCTGACTCTCTCAGCAGTATCCTGGCTTGCCCTTCTGCTCAGGGTCTGTGCTGAGTAAATCTGCCTCACACAAGCTGTGCCAATGCACTAGAATATTTCCCAGGTGGAATGCATGGTTGGGGGAGGTATCATCTTGAAGACACAGCCTGAACCAGAGTCCTAGCTAAGCCCAGATAGGGCACAGAGACAATCCTTCCTCAGTTCTCTTCTGCCTTAAAGCCAAACCAACAAACACATGAACAAACTAAACCAACAAACACAAATAACCAGAAACAAACAGAAAGGATGGGGTCTGCCAGAGCTGCTTATATCAGTACTGATGGCTATTCAAGGCCTTCAGATTTTTGGTGCAGTGTTCTTGTCCGGGCTCTTCTCTTGCCAGCACAGTGCATTGAATTGGCACACAATTGCATGTCAGGGGCCATGCTGCCAATCCAGAAGAATGTGGCAAAAATATTAGAGTTTACTTTAACACTACAAGCAGCAGCTTTTATGCCTTAGGTGATCTACAGTCAACATTACCTGAGTAAGGGCTCATTCCTCACAGACCTGTGGCAGTCCCCTGTTGCAGACATCCTCCTGATACAGTCACATATGCTCAGAGCAGTGCATGGCTTAGTATAGACATACACAAGGAATTATATTCCAGTCAGAGCTTTAATACTGGGCAACAACATTACCCAGTTGTCTCTCATCACCATTATGAAATTCATCTGCAAAGACACAGGCCCCTGTGGTTGTGGGAATCATGCCACACAGATGCTGCTCTATGCTGTTCCCATCCTTTTGTCAGTCTCTAATGTGCCTTTGTTCCTCCACATGCTCCAGAAGAGAAATGAACAGCTGGCAATTGTCTCCAAGTTTGTATCTAGCTTTTATTTAAAAACTTCACAGTGCCTGCAACCTTCCCAGCAGACTGAAACACAGAATGAAAACTCTTACTTACATTACACATTCCTCCTTTGCTACTGTACCTGGCATTCTGAGTGCAGGTTGCTGGAGTCCCTCTATCCAACTTTATTCCCTGGTGTCCTTGTTTTCTTGCTAGATGTACTTAGAAAGCATCCAACTGGACCACTAACAGATGGTGTGCTGTGACTTCAGACACCTGTGGAGCCAGGTGTTGCCATATTGAAGCTATTACAGATAATTCAATCCATGCCATGATGTTTTTTGAGATGCTAATGATCACTCTGATTTAAAGTACAGCAGCATGAATTTTTAAAAAAACATATGCTATCACTGTTATATAGATAAGGGCAACTATTAAAATTAGTTGGCCTAAATAGGCATCACCTCAAAGGAGACCAACAGAATAGGATGGTTTGCATTAGTATGAGCCCTAGTCTGTAAGCAGATCTTTCACACTGCAATTTAGTCCTGATGAATTGAAAACTATTACCTGTGGAGGTGCCTGCTCTTATGTCCTGAGGTTTCATTTCACTACAAGAGAGAGCCCTCAGCTGTAAGACAGCTCTTTATAAAATCTGCTGTGGGCATTTTGTAATACTGGATGCACTGGAAGGCATCATGACATATTGCACAGACTTCTGACAGACCACTGCCACTCCTGAGTGACCTGGGAAACACCAACTTTCTTCAGTGTGCCTTGTATGATAATGCAAACATTCCAGCAAAGGGAAAGGAACCCTAGCTTTTCCCAATGTTTGAATTGTGACTAGATCTCATGGACAATGCAATAAGTATCTTCTAACACATGAATTCTACCATTTAGAACATTACCTGGGATGAAAGATGTTTGAGGAAGAGAACCTTTCCTTCAGTCCCACCCTGTCCAGTTCCCTGCAAAATTCCTGGAATTTACCACTCCCAAGATTCTGGAAGGTCACAAGTAAGGTAAAAGTTTATCCATGTTGGGTTTAGACCTTCACAAGTACAGCTCGTGCTCCACAATCCAACATGACTGAGAAGGAAGTAGAACATTTGCTATAATTTTCTTTGCCCGTCAGACAGGCAAATATGCTACAAACTGCAGTATATACCACAAAGTTTGGCAGTCACATGGGATTTACAGGAGAAGCTGACTTAAGAATACAGTGATGTGTTGCACTGCACACTGTGTTGCATTGCCTTCCATTCCCTGAACTAAATACTCACTGTTTAGATTCCCAGCACCAGTTGGGAAAGACTGTGAAAGCCAACAGAGATGCCTCGGGCCAGCAGCATCTACAGCAGGTGGTTTTAGCCAGCAGCCAGTGCTACTAACTATACCATATTTGCACTACAGCATTCAATGGCTCTGTGTCAGTGTATCAAACTGCTTCATTACAAGGCAATTACTGATCTAGCTGAGAAAACAAGGTGTTTCAGTTGGTACTTAGTAACTCCTGTCCTTGATGTTACCATATACAGAAAAAATTGACTACTGTGTCATAGCGTGGAAAGCCAGAGGTAGAAAAGCAAAACAATCCTCTAAATGCATAATGAAAATAATATATGAAATTACTGAAACAAAACATTCAGATTCCAGAGGGTCAGTGGGACTCATATCTGCTTGTTTGGCTTTTGCTGTGGGATTTTTATTCATCAGTCCTACCCCCTCACATGTGCAGAATGTGATGGAGCAGCTTTTCCTAAGCAAGGACCTCTTCAGTCTGGCAGCCACCAGCTTGTTACCAGGGAGGCCAGATTGTCACTGCTGCCAGAGTAGGCTGACAGGAGCAGGACCCACACCAATTCTCCACCACTTCGCTCTGTGGTGACGCAAACTGAAAACCTCTGTCCTCTCTCCCTTGACTTTGTCTCTACTTTTCACTTTGCTCCTTCTTGCATTCAGTTGAACCTTCTCTTTAACTGCAGGTTTGGCCCTGGCACATTCTCCAAATTCCCGTGCTTTGCAGACAGAGAATACCTTGAATCTAGAGCATCTAACAACTTCTCCCACCCATGTTCCATTCATCCATGTTATGAGAATCCTCAGCAGCTCCTTTAGGCCAGGCTTTGGCCCATTTAACAATCCTGAAATCACATCAACAAGCACTGAAAACTTTGTCCTTTTAAATAATATTCCAGGTAGAGAAAGGCAGTCTTACAGAAAAAATATTCCCAATTGTTAATCTTTTGCTGTAGCTGTGTTACGTTAGCTCATTGAAATTTAATTGCTAAAGGGTTATAAGAGCCTAGAAACAGATCTAGCATCTGTCTTTTTTTAATGTCTCAATTATCAGCACAGTAATTTAATGGCACTGTGTTAGAGAATCACCATTGACATGCTAATGAATGGCAACATGTTCCCTTACATTAGCTCTATTTTTAAAAGGTTATAGGTTGAAGATAGGCATTTTATGCTTCAGATATCACGAAGGCAAGCTGTATCACATTTATCTCATTTTTGCTTTTACAGATGAAATTACGTATTTTTAAAATGTTCACTGAACAGTGAACTGCAAATGGGTTAAACTGTGGTCAATTACAATTATGTACTTGCTTCTTTAGACTAAGATAAGTAACACAAATCCTTTCAACCCATTTATTATTCAATTTATCTGTCAACATTTACTGTTGAAATGCTCTTCTGTTTGTTTTGTGCTTTTCCCCCACAAATTGTATGTCCTTTACTATTAGTTTTTAAACTGAATGGCCTTGCTTTAAGTGTATTACATTATTCTTCTCATTTGCTGAAATAAGTTTACCTTCCAATCTTTTACTTTCATTCATTCCACAGAAACTCTGCTGCTAACTAGAAAGTCTCAAGTCTATTGCATCTCTATGATCACAGAAATTTCCATACTAAGAGATGCAACGATGTGCACTGAGCTATTTATCTGCAAACTTTTCAGCATATTGCATATGAATTTCTATAGACAAGCTGATTTCTACAGACAAGGGGTTGACTTCACAAACACGATGGAACAGCCTTCAGAGATCAGCTAAGTGCTAATGTTATCGTCAGAATTGATTTTGCATGGAAAGCTGCATCCTGACAATGATGTGAAAGGATTCCTCACTGCAGCAAATTTAGCACAAGACTGGAGAATAACCCTATGATATTTATTGTTAGCATGTATTTTAGAACGTTATAATATTAATTTATTCTGTCATAATGCACGTTTCGAACAGTTCCACTGCACAGCATGAACAACTGTTAGGGAATATAGACAAACAACTAGGGAGGCCATGCTGCAAACAGTTTAGAATTGACTGATGTGTTAGAAAGTCTCTCAGCTCTCCTGGCTTTTCAGTCCTACTCGGGTTGAGAGATACTCGGAGGAGGATGCTTCAAGTTGTATAATAACAAATTAAGTTTTCCAAGCATATTGTTGCCGACACGGTGGTTACAGAGTGTTTCGTTACGAGGCATCGCACAGGATACGATACCTGTGCGCCGTTTAAGCTCCATGGAGAGGGTGGAACTGCATCCCGCAGCGCCGGCGCTGCAGCCAGACGGCATTGCACCCTCTGCTGTCCGCAGCGCCCGCAGCGGCACCTGCTCAGCCCAAAAACTCGCCGCTTTCCCCCCCGACCTCCCCGATTCAGATTTTCCCCTATGTGATGTTCGATTCGTTCGTGTTGAGATTGTTCCCTCCACCCCTGGGGGAGAAGGAGAGAACCAAACTGGGCTCGCCAGCAGGGGCAAATCTAAGGGGTCCGGGACAAGCAGCCAAATGCTGGTCTTAATTTTTCTGCCTCCCATTATCTCTCCATATGAAAATATGTGGGCCCCTTCTTCTCCTGCCTGAAATATTTCTCTGGCCAAGTGCCAGGCTGTCCCTCTGTGGCTGGGCTCCTGCCTTTTAGGAGAGCTGCCACTAATTAGCTCTGTAATCACAGCAAGAAAAGCAATGAAGGTGGAGAGGAAAAGTGGTCATTCCATGGAAAAAGCTGTCATTCCATTAACTCTTTCTTATCGGCAGCCACAGGAGCTTGTAAATTGTCTCCCAGTTACAATTATCTGCTATCAAGCAGATTAAATTCCATCAGGCAACTTGCAACATCTATTTCAGTGGAAATCCTGTAGGTGTTTAGTTTATCTCCCCATTTGCAGAAGAGCCTGTGCTCTGTCTGCACTTTGTCATTCCGACAAACGGATCCAAGAAGGGATCACAAGGGAATTGTGGCAGACGCTTCCTTTTCTGTCTTACACTGCTTTTTGTTAGTCAAAGAACATAATTTCCAGATTAAATTACATCTGAAAAATAAGGGAAAAGCTGCCTACATCAGCTTAGGGCAGAGTCTAGTAAATATTTTTTTTTCTTAGTATCCTGTTGATTGCTTGAAGGTGAGCTTGTAATGTACTCACTGGCTATAACCCATGGCTTATATTGGCTCATGTTACTCTTTATTAACCCACTGTAACTGGGAGGAGCTTGATATCAATCATTAGAGGGATTGCAGCCATCCTCACACAATTTAAACCTGAAAGGTAATATATGATCCTTAAAAGGAAAACTAATTATCACAGGAGGAGTCCAATTTATCTGCAAGTATCTGTAAAGGGAGACTTTGAGAGATAGGAGAGAGAATAGCAGTGATTTAGACTGTGATTCATGTACTGTTGATCTAAAAAATGAGGGATGATAGAGCTGCCTGCAACTTCTTTAAGGGTCTTCCCACTCTTGTTTTGCAGGGTTAGGTCATATTGGTATATGTGAATATTCATTGTGTTCACCTCCACAGTGATCTGGTTAAAGGTCCTCATACTGATTAATTGATGTCAATTTGCAGCTCTAAATAGGAAATTTTCACCTCTAGGTGACTGATTGGGATTTTGCATAGGTCAAGAAGAATTGAAAATCAACATGAACATTTCAAATTTCAAGCAATAATCTCCTGAACTACAGGTAGTAAATCACTGAACAGTGCCTTGTTAAATGCAGTTCATGACCTGCTCTTGTTCCAGAAAATGTGGTATGCACATGCCTAGTTAGGATGATTCTAAACAAAATTTTGGCAAAACTCAGGTAATATTTTTTCCAGTGATATTTTTTTCAATTTATCTGTAGTATTTGTGAAGCAACATAAAAACTGGGAAATAGAAACAGAATTAACCGCAAGACTGATTTTCATTTCATAGAAGGTGATAGCAGATACCTTTCTGCAGGATCTCTATCAATCACAGACTACTTCAGCTAAGCACTACAGTTGAGTTTTTCACTGAATCTATGAGGAGGGAAGGAGGGAAGGAAGGAGGAGGAAGGAGGGAAGGAAGGAGGGAAGCATGGAGGGAGGGAAGAAGGAAGGTGGAAGGAAGGAACAAATGACTGAAAACCAGACAAGTTCCCAGGGCATTCTCAACCCAGCATTGTTACAATAATGCACTAGAGATGGACACAGATTGAACTGGTGCAATTAAAAGCCTCTTGAGTCACACAACATATAATGAAACAAAGTAAGTCAGGACCATCCATCTCATGCTTTGTGGGCAGCTCTTCAGGGGCTGCTCTTCTTCGAGCCAAATGCAGTCAGCTGCAGGTTCAGAGGTGGGTCATTGCTGGACAGCAGAGGAGAGCTTGCAATGCCCACAAATGGAAAGAACAAAATTTTAGTCCTTTGAATGCAAAAGACTTCAAAAAACAAGGGTTTGGAATGTCTAATTTTCTGCACATCAAGGTCTTCTATTTATTTGACTGATAGATTTTTATAAAGAAGTTAGCCTTGTGTAAGCACATATCAAAAATAAATAGATATTTCTTCCTGCTGCTTCCCTGCCTTGTTGAAGTGAATTTTGATACTTGTAAGGGAATTTAGACAGTGTAAAAACCAGACTGCAAAGAGAGGCAATGAAGAGCACTACAAAGGAGAAACAATTATGCATGATAAACACTCCCATGTTTTGAGCGCTGGAACTTGAAAAGATTAGATTAAATTCAGCTCATTTAGTCCAATAACTTAGGCAGAGTCAAATTTAATCATAAGAATAGTTATGTAATTTTCTGCACTTGTTTTGTGCAGTGTTGAATACATTTAAAGATTAGCAGGTTGCAAGTTTAAACACTTCAATTAAAACAAATCTGTTGCAGCTCCACCTCAAGAAGAAGCAAGGGTAGTCTTCACAGCATGCTTTGGGACAGAGATTTGACTCTTAGGAAAGCTCTCAGGCTGCCTTGAAGGAAACTGTAGTCAGTCTACACTGTTTGTCCAGGGAGCTTTGTAAGAGAAAGTAAAGCCTGGATGATGTCAACATTTATGTGTGAGAAATTCAATTTTATTTGACAGTGACATTAATCAAAAAGAAAGAACAAAACAAAACAAAAAGGCCAGTTTCTTCAGTGGCAAATTTTGTTTTCCCTTATGCTGCAAGTGCTCTGTTAATGAAGTTCTTACTAAGATTTTCAAAGCAAAAAGCTTTGAAAAAAGAAAAACCCAGAAACAGCAATGTATCAGAAAGGATTTTCCTAAACAAGATAGTGGGAAATATGTAAGAAAATTCCAGGATAGACAAGTTCATGCACATTTCTAGTTGTACAGAAAAGCCTATTGTTCTAATCAGATGATGTTTCTGCCGCAATCCATCTGGTGGAACACTATTTTTAGGTCCCTTGGGGTAATTTTACCACATGCTCTTTTCTGTGAGACAGTTTATTAATTTTTCTTTGATCTATTTTTCCATGAGCTGCATGGTAGCCCTTACTGGTAGGTTTGTGAATGTCACCATGTCCTTGATTCAATAAAAGCCTCTCTACGTTATAGCCATACCATGAGTCCAATTGTTCTGCTTCGCCGTGGAAGTCACCAGATATTCCATATAAGACTAAAATTATAGGCCTTTCACTCCTATATTTGACAGTTTCACTATCCACATGAAAACTCTGTAACAGTCAAACTCCTGGTAGCGTGACCAAAATAATTCATTCTTTCTGTGAGAAGGTGAATTTTCCTTGACAAAAAAATGTCCATGGTAATTTCTTACAGATAAACATGCAGCCTCTGTTTCTGTGTTTTCATCTGATGGTGATCTGTGTTCATGAACTATTTGATGTATATGTAGTCTCTGTTTAATAAGGACAACTTCAGAAAACCCTGCAACTTTTTGAGAGACATGAATTAAGAATAAAATATCTCATGACTAATGTGTTCAGTGGTTCAAATCCCAAAAGCAAGACCTTTCACCATTCATTTTTGTTGAAAATATCATAGGAATTAGTTATTATGCACTAAAAATTTTCAATAGTCTTAAAATAAAACAATTGTTTTCCCCTTAAAATTAAATACAATGACATTGAGAATTTCTGTGAAACACTGAAAGTTCTATTAATTTCTGCTGTAATTTGTATTTAAAAATTTAGTAATTTGAAAATTACAGTAAAATAACAGAAGTGTAAAATTTCTGTTGTCTTTCTGATGGATAGTTTCAGTAGAAATTAGAATACTGACAGAAGCACATTTAAAAGGGCTACATGTGTGCAGGCATATGGATAGTAAGATAGAAAACAGAGGTTATCTCACACTCATCCCTGGGCCAGGTCTACCTTGTAAATAATAAAATATACTATGATTTCATCTTGGGCCAGCTGATATTTTTACAGAAACACAGACAGATTTTTAGACACATAATTTTTTTCCAGATCTGAAAAAGTTCACCACGTATTCTGAAGACAGATCTTTGTACTGTACCCAAATCTGTCCCATCATCCAATTCAGTGTTCTTCCCACAAAGTTACATTATTCACTGTCCATTACAAATATTGCATCAGTTCCTGAAAATTCATTAGTGTCCTTGTCCAGTAAAAAGCTCGTTTCACAAAAGCTAGGTATTGTACACAGAGCAGCCACCTTGACTTCCACATTACTGCAACTGGGAGTCACTGTTTCAGCTCCACGGGAACCCTTTGTAGCATTGCTCAAATGGAGTAGAGATTGCTCTGTGAACAACAGCAACATCAGTCTCCTGCAGCTCTCTAATTAGTGTTAATTTCTGCATCCTAATTGAGTGGATGCCAGTAAAGAATCACTAAGCCTGCTCTTGTAGAGAGTCAGGAAAATACTTCCGATGAAAACTGGATCTGTGCCTTTTAAATATCAGTTAAAGTTTGTTGCTAGACTTTTCATTTTACTCAGTAATGAATAGCAAAGCAGCAAATGATTCTTTAATTCGAATTCACAGGGGTCTTTATCCTCTGAAACACACCCAGTCCCTGCCGCAATTGAGGAGCCTTTTACAGGTCTAGACACTGGTGATCAGACATAGAGACGCACATCAGTCCCATCTCAGCTGCTGTCCAAGGGCAGTCACTGTCTCATCACTATTTTATGACTGGTAACAGGTAACTAGAGAAAATTACTCTGTGTATTTCAAGGATACTGAATATCCAAACTCTAAAATAAACCATGTTAACTACCAGAGGCTGGGGAAATATAACAGAGCAGTGGGCTAAACTCAGATTAGCAGAGTGAAAAGGGCTGGAAGATGAACAGATCAAGAGCAGCCTGGTCAAGAAATACTTGGCAGTGCTGGTGGATGAGAGGCTGGACATGAGCTGTCCATGTGCACTTGCAGCCCAGAAATCCAGTCATGTCCTGGGCTGCATCAAAAGCAACATGGGCAGCAGGTCAAGGGAGGGGATTCTGCCCCTCTCCTTCCCTCTCAGGATATCCCACTGGGAGTGCTGAGTCCAGCTCTGGGGTCCTCAACACAGGAAGGACATGGATCTGTTGGAGCATGTCCACAGGAGAGCCATGAAGGTGATCAGAGGGAATCTAACTGCAGCCTTCCAGTACCTAAAGAGAGTCTAGGAGAAAGATGAAGAGGAACTATTCACAGGAGCATGTAGCGACAGAACAAGGCAGAACAGTTTAAAACTGTCAGAGGGCACATTCAGATTAGATATCAGAAGGAAATTATTTTCTGTGAGGGTGATGAGGCTCTGAAACAATTTCCCCAGGAAGTTATGGCTACCCCATTCCTGGAAGTGTTCAAGGCCAGGCTGGATGGGGCTTGGAGCAGTCTGGTCTAGTGGAAGGTGTCCCTGCCCATGGCAGAGTGATTGGAACTAGATGAGCTTTAAAGTTCCTTCCAAGCCAAACCATTCTGTGCTTCCATTAAGCGTTCATTCCATACTGGTTAAATTTCAACTTTAATCTGGTTTGTGTGCACTGGAATGGAAAAAGGATTTTTTTTCCAAAGAACAGATCTGACATGCACCAAATGAATGCCTCTGATTTTTCCTGTCTTCATGCAAACCAACCAAGGGCTCCACAGGGAAAGGGAAGAGCAGCTGAGAAAGCGGTGATTTTACTCATCTGTCATTGTCATTGCTCTGGCAGAGACAGAGCCAAGGTGTCTGCCCATTCATTCCCCCACTCCTGCACTATTCCCCTCTGCCCCTGTTTATGCAAGGCAGCAAACTCAGCAGAATTCCTTGTTCCATTACACAGATACACAGAAACAGAAGTTCCCAATGAGAGGTAACAGCTGTTTCTTCTCGCCTGCTCCACGGTTATGTCTTAGATAGCCCCAATAAACAATGCCCTTCGTTCTTGTTCATGCTGGAGCTCACACTGCACAAACATTAGTTGTATTGATGGGAACTGCCATAACCATTCAAGTCAAACTACAACAGAAAATCTTTCAGTGCTTCTGGGTTCAGCAATTGGTAGGCATAAATCTGGAGCTTTTGGTGCAAACCTCTTTCAGTCATGTGTTCTGCAAGGGCAGACTCCAATTTATGGAGACATTTAAACTACATATTTTGAAAACAAAGAAACATAAGCATGACCTCACTATTTCATAAACATCCAAAAGTATTTCTCACAAATACTGCACTTTCTATGTTTTTCTGAGCTAAGACAAAAACTGTTGACTACATGTCTGCTTCTCTTTGGTTGTTTACTTGATTTAATTAACCTTACCAAACTTCAAAACTGAAAATAAACTCAATGTGTACATCATGTTGGCATTTAGTCTACATCAGAGAAAACTTCATGTGATTGCAAGCTCACCAACCCTACAGTGTCTGTATCTATTTGCAGGCTTAGCAGAAATAGTCTGGAGTAACAAAGACAACCAGCAGCCACAGTCGCACTGGACTCCACAGCAAATGGTTCGTTCAATTACATCTTTTATAATTTATATTTTCTTCTTCTATTGGTGTCCAGGAAACATTTTCCTTCCAAATATCTGGCATTTGTCCTTTTGTACCAACTGAGAGTCTCAATTTCCATGGCTGGCTGGCAGCATTCCTTCCAGCATGCCTTTGTGAAGGTTTGGACCCACAATGGGGTCACACACATTCCCCCTTACAAGCAATCTCTTTTTACTCAGCTATACTTGATACACACAATTTGTTTTAAGTAATTCTTGTCTAAAGGTTTATTCCCAATTTCATGTACTTCTGATCCTGTGTGTAATGCATCTTCTATGCACTTATCTGTTCTGTTCTTGATCGTAAAACCTCAAAGTTAAAGAATAAAGAGAAAGAAGAAAAGCTTTGCCTCATCATACACAAAATCACACAGAGAAACAAGTGGTAAATGATCCTGTTTAGTTGCATTAATCCTCATGAAAAGTGAAAGCAAGAAGCCTCTGCAATAAGAACAAATCCTCTTTTGTCCCCATGAAAGGTGTTAGAATATCCAAAGTACAATATAAACTGCGCTTTTTGCTGGAACTTTGCTTAAGAGAGGACAGGCTCTGAGGCTGGGTACTTGAGGTATCTTCTGCACATCAGATAGAGGAATAGTTCCCTTGTTTTGCACCACAGGGAGTGTCCTGGCTCTGGCTTTTATTTTTACACCTTCAGAAGCTACATGTGATCTCACAGTGTCACAGTGCCACTCAAATTCTGAGATTTCAAAGCTATTTCATTTTCTAAAGGACATGAAGATATCTACTCTGCTCAGATTCTGATCCCTGAAGAAACAATGGCCTTTGAACAAGATCTTTCAAAAAGTAAAAATAAAACAAAAAAACCACCAAAACCAAACCAACAAAGAAAATGAAAAAAAGCACCCCAACCACAACAACAACCAAACAAAAAAACAAACACATAAATGCAAATGTTTTGTGAAAGTAATTAGAAAACAGAAACATAGCTTTGTCAAATAATTCATGTTTTCTTGCTTCCAGGAATCTCGTTAGATGGAATTTGTTTTGTTGATATGAATTGTGGTGATGGAACAGATTTCAGCGATGTGAAATGGCTGTCATGTAGCAACTATAATCTCAGCTCTAGAAAAGAAAAGGCTTCCTATTTCCTAAGCTATCTATTGAACACCTTTTCATGACTTGGCCTTCATTTTGTAATAAGACTAGCATCAATCTTGCCCTGTTCCTAAAATAATAATTTAAAAATCCCTTATTCTTTTGCAAAATGTCATGAACTTTTCACTTTAATTTTCAAAATCACCCCAGAGCACCAGATGACAATTACAACTAAATTAGACCAATGCACACATCAGCAAAGCACATCTGCATTTCTTTCTTTACAGGCTGAACAACCACATTGAGGGTGTCTGTGGGAGGTGGGGGAGAGAGACATGTAAATACAAACACACACACACCAAGGCAGACAGACATGCAGAGCATGCTGAAGGTTGAAGTGATACCTCCATTTTACTTAGAAAGAGATCAATATTCTAAAAATTACTTTCCATATATTTGCATAGAGCAATATATCAAAAATAGAAATAACTAATTTATCTACTGTGAAATACAACTAACTTTAGAGGTCACAAGTCTGGTAAGCTTCTATTCTACATGCAGAGAAGTTCTGTTGAAGGTTTCTTGAGATGTGTCTATCTGAAAATTACCTTTTGTATTAAGCCCTTCAGCACAATGGCTTTGACTTCAGCAGGAGGACAACTGGAGGACATCACAGTAGAAATTATTTTATTGTGTCAGCTGCTAAAACAAATGGAAGCAGTGAATTACAGTGTACAGTACCAAAAAGGAATATTTTACAACTTACACTTGTCTATTAGAATGTTGTCAATGTCAACAAGGACACAAAAACCAAAGGAACTTAAAGTGTTTTACATGCTGAGTGGTGAAACACAGCAATGTCATATTTCCAGCTGCTCAAGTGAAATACATTTTCTGCATGGTCCTTTTGTTCTGCCAGCTCCTGTTTCCACACTGTCAGACATGTGAGTTGTACCTATATGGCTGATCACAGTTCACAGGACTGGGTATCCCAGTGGTCCTTCTGGCAATGTGAGACTGGCAGAACACAAAGGGCACTGAGCTCAGCTGCCAGTGGGTTCACAACAGCAGCCAGCTCTATACCTTTGGAAGTCCAGGGTAAACGACCTTCAACCTTTTCCTACATTTCTCCACAAACCATGGTGACCTCATCCTGCAATGCCTGATTTGAGGAAATTATTTCATCAGGTTTTGCAGTGCTGACTCCTTTGCTTTGAGCAGACAGGCCAGTTTTATTGGTTCAGGCAAAAATACAATAGTAAATTTAACAGCTATTTCTCTTGCCTCCACTCACATGTGGGATTACACTTCTGCAACCTGACCTAGCAGCAATCTTTGGTTGTGTTGAATTTTCTAACACAGACATCCAGCAGTTCTTAATTTCGCTGCACTTCAGCATAAAATGCCCAAGATATCTCTGTGTCAGAACCTTGGAGGTACAATTGGATGTACAAGACACAAGACTTGAAGACACAGAGGAGGCAGTACAGAGAATACATTCATAAACAATATGAAAAAAACCATCCTCTTTGATTAGTTGCAAAGATAGAATGGGCATATTAAACAAGATTTCAAAATTCCTATTTTTAGTGAATCACAAATTGAGATATTACAGCCTTTTTTGAGACCTAAATTATCCCCTGAGTTCTGCAGTAGTTTGGCTATTAGAATATCCTGTCCAATTAGTCAGATTAGATATATGCAAATGGAGTCTAACAAAATTAAACCTTGATAAAGGGGAAATACATGTTGTAGAATATCTCAAATTATCAGAAAATTAGATTATTTCACTGACAGGAAATAGAACTTTGAGGGGTGTGTTACAGGGTTATTTTCAACAAAGTGATTAAATAGTTATAAATATAATAGAGGGTATAGACACATCAAAAGGGTTTTTATTTGGTGGAGGATAGCCAGCCACAAGAAAAATCTGTCTGGACAGCACACTTCAGGCAGATAACAGCAAACACTATCCATGTTTCAGAAAGCCTATAATTCCATTAAGCCAACACTGAGAGTGTAAGTTTTACCTCTCACCCAGAATGGAATGGCCCAGGGTTAAGGACTTGCATGTAAAAATCCAAGCAATCATCAGGGGAATGACAATTTAGGTGAAGAAACACCTGACTTCTTGTCACACATCCTTTTTACCATCGGAATCTCCAAAGCAGTTTCCTGGTCTGCTTTATTTTTCATGAACATCTCAAGCATGCTGAATCTTTCACTCAAAGAGACTGCCATGATCTAGATATTCTGAAGCTCTGCCACATAGCAAAGCAATTCCTAGTGCCCTCGTTTAACTGCACATAGATTACAGCTTGTAAGAGGTTCATGCATCTCTTCTGAGGAAGTCAGCACTGCAGTCCAGTTATAAATCTCTAGCCCTTGCTAAGCTTTTGTTGAGACAACAGTTAGTAAAGACTCATCCTCTGAGATTAAGATTCTCTCGGTGTGCGTTTATCCTTGTCACATAAAACAAATCCTGCATCTGAGATGGACAGCTGGATTCCTGCCACCCACGAATAGAAAAGGTCAGCTAACTTAGGGCTTACAGAGGGGATAGAAACAGAGCTACAGCAGAGCTTGGTTCTATAATTGCCAGTGAAATTAAGTGAAGGAAGCTGGGGCTGAGATGAACAGGGGTCTAGCATGCACGGGTCATCTTAGCTCCTTGTAATCATTAGGATCTGCATTATGCACACAACAATCTGACACCTTTGCTAAGAAATTTCCTCCTTTACTAATTGTTGCAACCCTACTAATTGCAGATCTAGTAGTGAATTCAATTCACCTGAGCTATTCAGACTTTATGTCTATGGTAGGTGCTTACACTAAGGTGCAGTTAAACCTGCTAGGCACTGAGGTATTTTTTATGTAGAGTTAAACAACTTGAGCAACATCCAAAATCCAAAAGTTGGAAACTGCTGCATTCTAGCAAATAAAGAAAGGCTCTTGACAGAAGTGATTGCACAGAGGGTAAGAGCCTTTACCCAGTGCTATGAGAAATCACACTTTCTTCCATGGAAGCTCTGCCTTTCCTGCCCTATGGGCAGCAGCTTACATTTTTCTTTCAAAATATCATGCAAACTGTACTTAGTATAGCTCTATCCTGAAAAGCAATGGCTTTAAATCCTTCTGGCAGACAAGAAAAACAAATTCAAACCTCCCATTTGGTGCACAAATCCTCTGGCCACTACACCACTATATGGAAGGAGTGTAGCAGTTCTTCCTTAGGGTACAAATTAAAGAATGAGCAGCTGGAATTCATCTGTGATCTTTTACTGGATGAACCCTGAGAATCTCCACCAGGAAACCACCACAGGGATTAAAGCAGGGCACTGACTGAATTTGCATCTAATCATGCCCAGGAAATGTGAAATAGTTCTTGATGTGACTGCAGGCATATTAAGAACCTAATGGGAAGGTGTCTACAGAATCAGTCATGTCACAGTGTGCAGGATCATCTCTCTGAAATTAAGTCCATTGATCTTGCCATGTCTCATTGTGGATCTGGCTTGGCTTCTGGGTCCGTTTTCCATGAAATCAGATACCTGTTGCCATACTTCCATCTTGACCAGAGCATTGGAGTGGAACTTGTGTTTTAACAGACCAACATTTTTATTCACAAAACTGTGACTTTTAATATGATAGTGCACAAAACCCCTGAATTTTAAAATGTATCTAATTAATACCACTGGGATAACTAAAATAATTAACATAATATTTGCCATGACTTATTATAAACTTAATTACTTTCCACAATCCATATCAGTGTTTCAGTTGCTCATAAGGCATAGTCAGGTAGGCTAATTTGACAACACCTTTGCTGTTTTGTTTTACTCATAGTAATTAACCTCCTGACATCTGTAGCTGTTTCCTCCTGTGTGCCTAAAGCACACCTAAAGTGTCTGACGTGCGCTATTTCCCCAAAGTGTTATATTGCTTCAACCTGGCCCCTAGCCAACTTTTTAATATCCACCCTTACCCTTCATTTGGCTTTTCCAATTGCTGCTGCAAGAGAGTAAAGGTAAGAAGCAACTCCACCTGGGAGAACAAACAAAGTGACGCTGCACAGTTCCCTTATGGACATTCACAAATGTGTTAAAAAATGCCCAGGGGAAATCTGGCCCAGCAAAACCTCTGAATACCTTGACCTTTGATGATCTTTAGGAATCACTATTAAATTATTTCAGTTCTTACATTCTATGCTAAAAAAATATAAAAATAAAAAAATAGTCTATTCATCAGATTAAATACTTTATTTCTCAAAAAAAAAAAAAGGGTCTAATCCAAACCCCAAACCTCACATCAAGGCTAAAGGAAGCTGTTTTTAATTATTGCACAAGTCTTTGGATCAAGTTCACTTACTTTCAGGAGGATTTTAAAACTGAAATGGATTATTTCTCTTTGCCCAGGGGTTATTTAATATGAGGGTGAAGCATGGCATGTTAACTGATTACTAGAACAGTCTAGAAGCGAAATATGAAGTGTTAGCTGGATTAGTTGATGAGTTCTTTATTGCTTCTCTTTTATGTGAAGGAAAAAAGATTCCTCTGTAAAATTATATCCAGTTAGATTTTACAAATGATAATGATGACAAACTTTTCAGTGATGTGAGATGCCTTATCATCTCCTGATTAGTCAGGCAATATTTATGTTAAGTAAAATAATCTAGCAATAAAAGAATAGCCTTCTATTCCACTCAGACTCCCTACTTGCTACCACTCTAACTTTGCTTCCATTTTCAGAGTCAAGGGAGGAAGGCAGGGCCTGCTGCCTCTTCTAAAAGCTGAAGGGCTTTCCTGTTCCAACGTTTTGAGAAAAGGACTCTTGGAGCTACCACTGAAACTGCTAGATTTTAAACCTTTGAACTGTGATCTATCATTCTGCTCAGAGGTTTCACTGAACAGAAGCTCTTTCACCTCCCCAGATGTATCACAGCATCATACCCTTTCCTCAGGGGGATGCATTTTGACAGGCACCTCTATGGGGGCTTTGCTAGACCAGTTTATCTTGGTGCATGATGACACATGAAGGGAAGACCACCAGCAAACAGCATCTAGGTAATTCTGCATTCCTGTCTAAGAATCAGTGTAGATGAGTAAAAACAAGGATGCACACAATAAGAAATGAGCTTGTAAATCCAACATTCCCAAATGGCAGGCCTTGCCTGTGGACCATACACGCTCTTCAAAATGATGCCCATGCTCTTCCCAAGTCCACGCAGGAATTCTGTAAAGAAGCACAGGCACAAATACAGCTCTTTAGATTTTCACTCCAGTGTCAGTCCACTGGCACTGCAGGCAAAGTTTGCATAAATCTAATTAGCACAGACCCATAATGGACCAGATATCCACTACTAAACATAAGCAAGTGAACAAGTGGCTGGTCCTATCAACAGAGTACACAGAATTTCAGCATGATGCTTATAAACCCTTAGAAGCTACTTCAAACGAGGAAAGTAACAGTCTAGAAAAACAAGTGGGTTTTGACTGAAGATCTGCATGAGCTGAAAAACCACCTATTGCACAACTTTCTCTTGATTCTGCACAAATTTATCAATGGATTAACTTCCATGGGCAGGGGCATGGTAAACATTCATTAAAGACAACACAGTGCTATAGATTTTAAGGAACTCATAAATTCAAGGCTACAGGAGACTACTATGGCTAGTATTTGACTTCTTGAGTATTTAATATCCTCTAACCACCCCTGAACTGAAGAAAATTCTCTGCAATATAAAGTTGAAGCTGGAGACCTTAAAATCTAAAAGGAAGTCTCTCCTGTAGAGATTTTTATACCGAGAAATTTGAACATTCCCCATTTTTCAGCATTTGGTTTCATTTCTCAAGCGAGAACAGATTAAATTTCAGAGGAAAATCTGCAACCTACCCCCAGAGCAACAATTAAGGACAACCTTATGTTCTATTACATGGTAAAGGATACAGATATCAGAATTTCATTCCACAGAAAAATACAGTGTGGGGTTGTTGCAAATAAGGATTCTCAGAATCAATTTTAGATGAATCTAGGTCTTTTAGGCTTAGGTAATGTACTTATTTTGCATTATTTGTAATTACTGTGAAAAAGCTGCCCCAAGGTTACTTTCCCTCCTCATTCTTGTTGCTCTTCCTCAAAGAGAATTTTAGGTGTTTTTAAGGCAAAAATAGGAGTTCCTGCCAGATCTGTCATCCTGTTATTCCCTCACAGGAACACATCTATATATCCTTCAATATGTCACTAATCATAAATCTGAGTAGCTGAAGATCAGATTGCTCTGACATAAGGCACTGAACAGGGCATTTTTGAGGGTGGTGGTGTATATATATACATAAATATATGCGTAGGAATAGGTATAGACATATAGAGAGAAGTCTGGTTGAAGACAGTTTTAGACACTAAATATTTATCCTGAGAAGGGATTAATTTGACCATGACCTTTCATTTTCATTTGACCTTTCAAAAGACATGATTAAACTCTATCTCCTGGCACTGCAATTGATTTTCCCCAAAGGGCCGTTTATCAGAGAATAAACTGGGTTTGTACCTTGAAGTGTATATTTTGTGGCTTTTACATATCAATTGGTACTTTAAAAGATGCTCACCATTCTGAAAGCGCTTCTGAGAATACAAAAAAGTTAGAAATAACTCAGGCAGAGTCCCTGACTTTTTGTCAATACATCATTCCAGAGACTCTTGTCAGTTGAAAGACTAACTTTTGAGAAGAATAAAAAGTAGAATTAGATACAAATAGCCAGTTGTTTCAGCAAAGGAGGTACCCAAAAGAAACTTGTTTAAACCCATGCACAAGGACATGACAGTTCCTGTAAATTTTGGCCATTAATAACAAAGGTACAAAACCTCTTTCACCTCTGTCAGAGATGGTGAAACACACTTCCCAGTATCTTAGCAGTCTCATAGATGCACAGAACTCTTTTCTTTCTGTCTCACATGCAGCATTGGAACATAAAGGTACACACAGTCATATTCCAGCTAATGGTCTCTAATAATACAAGGATCAAATATTTAATTTTAATTGATGTCTGGGGACTGCTATGGACACCAACCAGGCCGTAAAAACACTGATACCATTTCCAGTCCTAAAAAGGACTGTCAAGCTCACTCACTCTCCCCCAGTGGGATGGAGGAGAGAATCAGAAAAGTAAGGACAGATGAAAAGGGAAAGGGAAAGCAAAACTGCACATGTAAACGAAGCAAACCCAGGGATTCATTCTCTACTTCCCATGTGCAGGCAGGTGTTCAGCCATCCCCAGGACTGCTTCACAGGTAATAGTGACTTAGGAAGACAAACACCATCACTCCTATCATGTCCCCTTTCCTTGTCCCCCACCAGCTTTACATGCTGAGCCTGATGCCACATGGTCTGGGATATCCCTTGGGTCAGTTGGGGTCAGCTGTCCCAGCTGTGTCCCCTCCCAGCTCCTGGTGCATCCCCAGCCTCTTGCAGGTGTGTGGGGTGAGGAGCAGGAAAGGCCTGGATCCTGTGTGAGCCCTGAAACATCTCTGTATTATCAACACTGTTTTCAACAAACATCCAAAACACAGCCACATAAATGAAGAAAATTAACTGTATCCCAGTCAAAATCAGCACATAAAGGGTTTTGACTGATATCTGTTACCACACTCAAGACCCTGTTCCTGGAGACACATACACCTGTTCTTAGCTCAGAGTAACACCTCAAAACTGCTGTGAGACTTCTTGTGTTTAGACTTGTAAACATCCTGTTTAGGGACAGGCAAAAATGTTCATAGGTTCCAATCCTGAGTCAGAATTGCTTAATGCTGAATATTTTAATCCATTCATTTTGACACTGTTTTTAAACAGAGCATTCACAGTAGAGGGAATCATATCATTATCATAGGTAGTCGAATGACAGAATGTACAGAATCAGACAGAGGATTCACTATTCCTACAAACAAGACTTAGTACTCCAGGTGAATTAAAAATAATTTCATTGTTGCAACTACAAAGGAATTTAAGTTAACCAGAAACTAACTACCTGTGTAGTACAGCAGAGGTAAAGTGATATCTAGATTTAACATTAATGTTAATTGAATTATATGCCTGCTGTGGGAAAAAAAATAATTCCCTCAAACTTATATTACGTTCTCCCAAATGTGATTATACATAACACATTTGCTATTCTCAGACAATCATAAAGCAAATATTATTTCATCAGAAGGCAGAGTTACTAGAAATATTTACTGTAATGAAATACAAGAACACACAGATAAATAAGAGATTGAGGGGAAAATGTTTCCCCTCTGTCCTGACCTTTACTTGAGTCCAAGACTAACAAGAGGACCTGGGAAGGGAGCCAACACAGCTTTTGAGCTCATCCTTAGCCCTGAGTTTTGTCAGTCAGGCACTGTACAAACTAGATTTTCCTGAAGATAAGTGATATGAAGGTGTCAGCTTGATAAACCATTTATAAGCTCTCAGGGTAATAATAAATGCACCTTTGGTATCTGATTGTTTCTTTTGGAGGGTGATACTTAAGTCTATTGACTTATGTCATGTCAGGACTCCAGCACTGATGGTTGTCTGTCAGGAGCTACTCATAGCTTCTTGCAATGTTCTCAAATTCAATGTCATGCACACAGAAAAACAAAATCAGAGCATAAAACAAAAGATAAAATAAAGATGGATTTGAGGAGATGTGTGGTGCTCAACTGTTAAATAAAACTTCACGAGTCTCCGGGAGATCTTACAGCAATGTCAGCTTTGGTACTCTCATTAACAGAAGGGAAAGTCAAATTGCTGGAGAACAAGTGACCTGCTGAGGGTTATCCAGCAGACCTGGGGCCAAGCCTGTAGCAGGGCCTGTGCAACAGTGCAATAAACCATCCTGAATCTCTGACAAATACACTAAAGGGGGAAGGTTACAAACTGAGGAGAAAATCTCAAAAGACTCTACTTACAGAATAGCATTAGTTTGAGGCAGATTAGTTTTCAAACCACAAAGCAACTGAGATGAAAACTACCCTTTAAAACTTGCCTTGCTTTCCAAATGAATGATGGGTCTAATTTCCTGTTCAAGTGCACGCGGGAAGGGATTACTTTAGTGGGCACACTGGTGCCACTGCAGGCGTCTCACCCGTAGGAGCCCTTAGGCACTGCTCAGAGCTGGGCACAGCTCTGATTTAGCAGGCACCAACCAGCAACAGGGACAGCTGCACCAGAACTGATTCTCAAGCACAAATGCTTGTTAAGCTAATTGAGGTTAACTTCTAACTCAGTCCGCAAAAAGCTCTGTCTTGCCTGGCTTCAGCCAGGGGATATCATAACAGCCCAGTATAGTGGGAAAGCTGGCACTGAAATCAAGCAAAAGAAATTAACAGGGTGGGAAACAGGATGACAAGATGATTTGATCCCTAGGGATGCACAAAAAAATTTGAAAGGATGTTAAAAAATACTGATTTGAAGGAAATGTGCTTAAGGAGCCCCTTGTTCTAATAAATTCAAACTTTAACTCTATTCCTCTATCTGGCACAGTAATTTACAGGGTGATTTGAGAATTAATGTGCAGATTTCAGACCATTTAGAAAAGTCAACATTTTGACATCAACTAACTATAGCAGATTTGAATTTCTAACATCATTTAATGTTTCTGATCAAAGGAAAACATAAACCACCATCTTCAAAGTCAGAATGATAAGAGGGTATTAGTAATATGCCACATCCCTTTCTAGTCTGAGTAAGAACAGCCATTTTGCCCAGGTACTCTGTGGCATAAAACAGTCTGACATCAACTATTAGTCCAAAGAAGTGCTCTTTAAACCACCACTCCTTTTACTATGCACACCCACCAAACCAGAATTGGAAATCATTACCAGAAGATGAAAAAATACCACAGAGGTATGATGAAGGCAGTGGCAACATACAACACAGTGAATCTCTCACTTGGTCTGCAGAAAGCAACACAAGAAATAGGAGATAATCGATAGCAATTCTGTATTGATATGCATTATGAATGAACTGAGATTGCTCATTCTAACAAGTGTGCTAAATTCAGTGAGTACCAGTGTGCAAAATTACACCACTCCTTGGAGGGAAAAATTAACCAAACTGCACATCTTATGGGGAGAGTAATATCTAAAAAGAGGATCATATATTCAGCTGGTTCAACTTGGTGGAGTCCTCACAGAGTCAGTGCAGCTGCACTGATTTATATCAGCTGAGCATCAGTCATCTAAAACAGCACAGTGAGTCTTTGCAGAGAGCCACCAGCATTTCAAGAAGACTGATGACATGCTTTCAACACTTCAAAGTAAGGATCCTAAGAGTATAAGTACAAGATGATACCAGAGACCTTGAAAACACAAGACACAGGATGAAACCAAAGGCCTCCAGCATCTAAATACAAATGGTCAATTATTACAGGAATGTAACCTTGAGAGTTGGCTAGAACTGGCACTAGGGCATAACAAAGAGAAAAAAGAAGTGGTATCCAGCAAATGCAAAATTACTTATGTTGTAAACCACAGAGGTGGTAAGAAGGTATAAATGTGAGTCACAACCTCCATAAAAAAAGAATTATTCCAGCATTGTCCCCACAACTGCTGATTTTTTATTTTTTGAATCATCATATTTTCATACTTCAGTATTTCATATGCAATGTATTGTATTTACTGAGATATTGAGAAGAATAAATTAGCATTTTAGAAAGTGGCATGTATATAGATATGCATATTTTCTGCTCCAACCTTACCACATGACAATATGATTAATATCAGCACACTAAGTCAGAGTAAACCTTATAAATATTTAATCTTTGTCCTTATAAATGCATTAATAAAGTAGTAGTAATAGGTGTAACAATGCTGCCACATTGCATCTCTCCGCTATTTTTATTTTAGATTTTTTTTTTAAATCATGCATTGCATAAAATATTTGTCAGTTGTAAAGAAAGTGAATAATTCTAGATAAAATCTGTGAAGATTCAGAACAACTAGCAGCAAACTTATCATCTTGTAGGATTCCCTTGCACCCAAGGGCAGGATCTGAACTCAGTTATCTCTGGAGTTCTGGATATACAGACAACTTTTATAAATTTAGAATTTCAGTTCAAACTTCCCTTTTATAATCCTTCACAGACTTTTATCTCCACTCTTAATTGGTAGGCTGGTGTTTGACATGTGAACAAAGATGCTTAACTAGTGGGCTAAGATGAGAAAAGACTGTCACCAGCTAAAGAACCCTGGACCACAGTGAGACAAATGGGGTTCAGTAATTTAAGTGCAAAGATTAAGAGCCAACATCTTCAGCAGCACTTTGATTTTAATTCCTTTTAGCTGGTTTCAAAGGCAGTTGTGCTTCTAAGCAACTCGTCCCAAAGACAAACTGACAGAAAACACTTTTTTCACTTCACACTAAGTGGTGCATTGCAGCCATTCAGTACATGAGAAAACCTTCTATCCATTCAAACTTAAAAACACACTACATTTTGCTATCATCCTATCATTTGGCATGTCATACTCCAGTGCAATTGGTTTAGTCTTACAGAGGCTAATGGGACATAGCAAACCTGTTGCTTACAATTCCAGCATATTGATGACAGCAATACAGGCATGAATATCCCTAAAAGTTCTCTGGTGCTTACTGTAGACATTAACAAGTGGTGAGGGTTAGCTGTTCACTGCAGCAATTTGGTATTTGGTTTTATAAAAAGTATTCTCGTTCTGCATCAGACACTCTTCTCAGGAGAAGCACACAGGGGGAAAAAGCCCTGCACACTTTGATATGAAGCAGCAGCAGGGAATGTTCAGCTGCTCATACTGGTTTCACATTGCTGTCCTTGCTTCCCTCCAAAGGGAGGGATTCTTCAGTGCTGGAGGATTTGAGTTGTGGTTCTGCACTGTTGCTCTCTGGGTGGGCAGGAATGCTTTAAAACTATGGACTAATGTCCAGAGGCAGCTGGGGAGCCATCCTTCCCTTAACAGAATCTTCGCACACAGATCCCATTTGGGGAAGATGTGTGGCACAACCCTCAAGGCTTCCAGTATGCGTAACCCTCCTGTGACGTATAATCAAAGCACCAGTGTCCCTCAGCAAATATTATACACTGCCTGAGCATTCCAGGCTCTGAAATTCAGCTTTAACTCTGACATCTACACTCCCCTGAGCAGGCTCAATGCAGCATTTGAGTCACACAGAGACAGACAAAATGACCTTGGAATAAAAATCTGCTATGCAAACTTTACAGTTAGAAAACTCCACTGCTGTTTGCCTTCGAACCCAAACATTACTCCATGACCTCCCATTGTGGCTTAACCTGCACTCCAAGGTCTTGCCCAGGAGGTAGATTGAAGTGCACAAAATTAGTGGGGCAGGGAAGGGAGCTGCCTTCAGGTGCTGGTGGTTCCTCTGGCACCAAAAAGCAGTAGACAAGGAGACTCTGCCTGACCTCCAGAACTTTCTTTCCTGCCTCATCCTACCTTAATTCTGTTTGCCATAAAATGACTATCCACCCTATTGTGCTGCATCAAACGGTAACGGCAATAGGCATCGTAACTATTGTCATTCTGCAAAATAAGAGTTAATGCATTCCTTATGATGTGAAAAGCAGGGAGGCAGGTGATATTCAAAGCATTAGACAAATGTGCATTCAAATAGTGCATTCTTAGAGGATTAAGTCTGTTCTTCAGGTATGTGTCACATGGGACTGAAGGTCAAGTACATAGAACCACCTGATCAGTGAAAAAATCCTCCAAAAGTATCTTGCCTGCAGAGACTTACTATTCTGAAACAGAAATTATTGGGGGGGGGGAGGGGGGGTAGGAATAAAATCCAGAAGCCTAACTTTTCCAGGGATTAGTTCTATAAATACAACATCATTGAAAGCTAATGAAAAACTTAAAATATTTCAGCTATTCTGAACATATTCTACATCTGGATTTCAGATATTAGTCATATCATTAGGGTAACACTGTGGATTTACTTTAGATGATTTTATTAAACCAATATTTTTTAAAAATTCAAAAGACTGTAAAAGCCTACCTGTGTCTACTGCCTGTGTGAATAAGTTTGAGATCATGACAGTGGATTGACTGCTGAGGTGGACCGTTCTGTCTGGAAACTGAAGATGCTGCGTCATAGCCTGCCTTCCACTTCCTTGAGGCATACTGTGAAAAGTTAAGTTGATTCAAGATGAGGAGGTGAGGGATTGTTTTGCATATGTGAATCTTGTTCTTGCAAGATCCCTTCTGCATGTCCAAGTTTTTATAGTGAAAAATTACGTTTAGCTGAACTTCCTTGGCACTGCAGCTGCACACATGGTGGAATGGTCCTCCAGGGCAGCTCGTAGTCAGGAGTAACCCCAGCTGTCCTACAATACCAAGACTTGGCAGAGAAACAATTTACCTTCGCTAATCATATGGTAGGCAAACTCAAATCCTCTGCACAGTTAAATCAAAGAAGATGCATTTTCAAATGCCCAATACAAAAATTCCTACATAGTTGCTGTCAGAGCCCCATATTTCTACTGTATTGCTAAACCATTACCAAGATCAAAAGCACATAAAAATTCTTATAAGGTTTTTTTTTCTCAGAACACAAACCAAATAAAATAATCAAATAATCAAATCAATAATACTCTAACTGAAGTTAGAGTAGAACATTCACTAGATTTTCTGATTTCCCAAGAACATCAATTTACAA
The DNA here is from genome assembly GCA_013396695.1 of Sakesphorus luctuosus. Classification (NCBI taxonomy): domain Eukaryota; kingdom Metazoa; phylum Chordata; class Aves; order Passeriformes; family Thamnophilidae; genus Sakesphorus; species Sakesphorus luctuosus. The sequence continues at coordinate 1,081,591 of VWZD01008612.1, forward strand.
GCAAAGTATCTGCATCACCCTTTTAGAAACAGGAAAATGAAACGTCTGATTCAAATTCATTGGCTTCCTCCAGGACTTACAGGTGTCCCACTATGGAGAAGAGAAAGCAAATAGAGAATCCAGCTATTTGTGTAATTCTTTTCAGCAAATCCTCATTGCATTTTTTGATGAAACTCTTTCCATTACTAACAGCACAAGCACATTGAGAGATATGGCAATATCTATTGTTGCAAAGTATAAACAAAGTGATTCAGCTTGAATGGGTTTACATTAACAAACTGACACCAGATGATCAAGTTCGAAATCTTGACATAGAGTCAGTAAAGAAAACAGATTGAAAATTACCATCATTTTATGAACCCTGTTTAACCTCTCCTCAAGCATGCCAAACAGCAATCCAATTTCCAGAAATATTATTTTTCAGATCTCTGTATTCCAGGAATACTATACAGGCAAATCCTGCCACCACATTAGGAAACCACTTCAATAAGAGACTCTGCCATCATTACAAACCAAGCCCCTCCCAACTGAGGCAGGCATGACCTTTCAGAGGGTGCCTGCATTCACCTCCCTACTAAGCATTGTACCTGTAATGTGCCCCCCCGTTCTGCAACCAAAAGGTATTGCCTGAGGCGTTTGTTTCCTTTTCCACTCTCATAATTGCAGTTGGTTTCTGCAGCACACGCTGACATTCTCTTGTTTGCTGGCTGAACTCAGTCTGTCAGGAAAGGTCGCGAAGCAAACGGCTTCAGAATGTCAAGAGGTGTTTAACGTATTCCATCTCAGCCTGAATTTCTCATGTGCTAAACCATCCAGTGTTGATTCAGAGGTCATTAACTTTAAGGTAGGCAACTTGAGTCCATAAAGGGAAAATTTTCTCTTTACTTACCTTCTTCAATAAAAATTTGAGCCCGGGTCGCATTGACCATTAGCAGCTCTTCAGAGTAAGATGAAGACTATTGCTCACTTTAATCCTCCTTAATAGTTCCATGATGTGTATTTAATGACAGTGACATTTAATATATTTACATTTCAGGAGGGTGGCTTCCTTAACAAAAGAGGATGTTGAGCTACAAGTTCTATTTAATCTGGCTTTCCCTGATTTACCATAGGCCTGAAAAGGAACCCTATTACAAGTCAAAATAAATCATATCTATTGCTATATAACATTTTTTCATATGTGAATTTCAAACACACTTTACAAATACAGTTCAGGTTGATTATTCTTAGGAAGAAAGAAGAAACTTATTGAAAGCTGGCCAGTTTGCTGGTACCAAAGCCAGGAATGTAGTGCAGGTCCCATGCATGGAGTTAAACAGACTCATTAGCTCAAGAGAAGATCCATAGAGGCCAAATGAGTGATGAGTTGTAACAGCAAGATGGTAGATAATGAGAGAATTTGTGAGAAAATCACAAAATAAGAAGGTATTAGTGATTCTCAGAGGTATAACCATTACATTTTTCAATAAGATATTTCTGCAAATCACTTTTTCAATATTTTTGAAATAATAAAAATTGAGAGGAAAATTACTGTTAAATTTAGACCATAATTGAAACATATTTATTAAACTATATCCTACATTCCCCAAATTTTGACCAAGATTTCTTAAGCTTTTTGTTTGCATTTTACTTTGGGATCTCTTTTTTTTCTGTTAAAAAGAGAAGAACAGTGAGAAACAATGTTATTTTTCACATAGTTTTAGGCTAGTTGTAGTGTTGCCTTTAACACTTCTTTGAAGTTCAATGATCTTTGATGGAATTGAGTTTTAAAGAGCTCATTTTGAATCCACTCTATTTATCAGAATATCTGCAGAAAAAAATGATACTATGTACTAGATCATCTATAAACCCCTTACATTTTAAAATTCAGCTTGAAAAAAGAAACCTACCAGAAGAATCCCACTGAGACCATCATGAGAGAGTGGGAGAACTGGATATACATATTATTTTAAAGCTTATGAGCTTATTTTCTAAAAAATAGTGATCTCTCTACATTGTTCTCTTTTTTCTTTTTTATTTTTTTCAGTATGAAAAAATAACAAAATGAAACACTTATTTTCATGTTCTTAATCACTTAGTTAATCTTTAGTTTTGAACTCTACCTTCAAATATGCTGAATGAGAGACAGTTTCGCAGAAACAAACATACACCAAAATGCTACAATCAAACGCAGGACATTTCAAGTCAAACAGATTCTTGTTTGCAAAGTGAGGAGCAACTGTAAATGGAGTTTACAGTGAGGCTGCATTTCAAGATCAACTTTCTATTTGATAGATGATAGATGCCTTGATGTACACTACAGCAGTTTAATTGAAAACAAACAAAAAGCTAGCTGGCCTCTGACAAACAAACCAGAGTGAATAATGAAATAATCTCTGCACAGTGCTCCAGTTTGCCAGGCAGTGCCTGTTGCTTTTACCCAGCAGCATGCAATTTAAACATTTTTGCTTATTGCTTGTCTCTTTTCTTTGCGAGAACAGACAGACAGAAGCGCTGGTAGCCTCCTCCATTAATATGCCATATGCATGCTGTGCTCCAGCTGTCATGTTAAAAATACATAAGGCTAAATTAAAAACTGCTGCAAAGCCTTTTGGTGGCAATCAGATAACTCTCTATGCAAAATATGATTTAAAATGATGATATTTTCCACACATTTCTTATCAGTAATATAGTTGAAGGATAAAAGAATACTACATTTTGATAATTATCCTTTATGAACATTCTATAAATAAACTGTATTTCTCAATAACATTTAAAAGTGCAAGTACTGAGTCACAGTTTCAGCTGCTACAAACAGTAGTGAATCCAGCAATTTTCACCAGCTTGACTGTCATGATCAAATAAGAACAGCTTTTCTCTTTGGAAGGAAAATAAACCCTTGCAAAGTAGTTATCAGACTACTCAATAAATGCAGTGAACTGAAATATGGTGTTCAGCCAAAATCAGACCAAGCAGAAACAGTGAAGTAAAATCCTTAGTATTTTCGGGGAGGTCATGATGCCAGGATGGATTTTTGCTTTGGCCACAAGAGGGGAGAGCAGAAGGAAATGGAAGCTGGCAAATGTAAATTGTGCATCATACTTGATGTGGCCATGAACACAATGAAGTTCTCAGTATGAAAGGGAGTAGGCTTTGGGGAAGCTCAGAGGGAAGATGAATAGCACAAGACTCTCCATCATGCATTATATTTCAAGCAAATGCATTTCAACTGGTTGGATCACAACCTTTCCCACCCTTCTGCCCACAGCAGGGGGTACACTGGAAGAAGTTTGTCATGCTCTTTGGGCTCCTTTGTCCATATGTCCACAACATCCCACTGATGGTATGCATGGTTGCCTCCCTTTCTGCATGTGGCCTTGTCTGAAATACCCCAGGGATGTGAGCAGCAGTGCTGGGGTGTTGTTGTGAATATCCCAGTTTTAGTGCTGGAGACATTGAGATTATCCTTTTCAGTAATGAAAACTAGAAGTTGCCTCCTTGTTCCACAGCTACAGATGCCAGTTTTCCAGGCAGCACTTTCTCTGCAAAGAGCAGAGAAGAGCAGCCACAGGGCTCAGGTCCTGTGCAAGCAGAGCCACCACCATGCCCAGCAATGGGTCCAGCTCTCAGAGCTCTCCAGGGCTTGGCTTCACTGACTGTACAAACCTTTGTGTCCTGCAGACACAGAGTGCTCCAAATCCAAGAACACTGTTACTGCATCTCTAAAGTCCAGCGCTGCACTTGGGACAGGAGATCTGTGAGGGATTTGGAAAATCCTTCCTTTGCAGATAAGGAAATTATAAGCTAGTACATCATTTCAGGCTTTGTTTCTACACACAGGAAAGCAACCCATCAAAACAACTGTTCAGCTGTACAGATTTTTTTTTAAGCAAAAAATTATTGTTACAGGCCATCTGTATATCTGCACAAAAGTTAATAATTGTCAAATTAGAAGAATAATTTTAATTTCGAAAATCTCTTCCTACTGCATAGTAAAATCTAACAATTCTTCCCTCCAACTACAAGAAGTAAATTTCTAAATATTTGATTATTCCATTTATTATAAGAGAAGTATTGTGGATAAACTGGATTCAAATAAGTACATTCCTGTACATAGTGAAACATTACTCTATAATTTTTAAAAGACATATGAAATTCATTTAAAACTGAATAATAGGGTATCTTCATTGTGCATTTTATAGTAACAGATAATAAAATATCTATCTTGTTCACAAGATGTAGTTTCACACTCAAGAAAATAGTCTGCATCATTCTGAGTACATATATAATAACACAAATAGAAACTAAACCATAGATATTTCAAATATGAGAGGGCAAAAAAGCAGCATTGGAACATTAGTCTATTCTGAGATGCAAATGCACTGATAATGCAAAACTTCTCTCAATTACTGAAGCTGCTCACACCAGAAAATTCCACCAAGACAGATTTCACCAATGCAAGAAAAATTGCTATTGGACTTTCCCTGATTATTAAAACACGTGGTATTTCAACAACACAAGAGCCATTTTCTTCTGTCATGGCATGTCTAACCTGGAGTGCAGCACTGGTGCAACGGACTGAACCCAACAGGGCGTTGCCAAGAAAAATCTATAAACACCTCTATTGTACCTAATACCATGGGAATCAGATTATTGCTGTCCAATGCTGCCATAAACAGGATAAGCCCTAAACATATCCAGTTTAAAACAAGGGATACATTGACCTTTCTGCTTGTCTACTCTCTTCAGATAACAGACAATATAGAGTTACATGAGCTTCCTCAGTATCTGCTTTTCCTTTTTGCATGGAACTGTGTAATTAAAAATGAAATTTTAAAACCTCTTTCTTAAATGCATTGATTCAATGGTGATCTGTTCCACAAGTCTCTGCCAATCAGACTGGATGTGCACTGGGCGGGTGGGTGGCTGCCACACCTGAGGAGTGTGGATGTACCTGGAACTGCACAGCAAATGCAGATGTGCACAACAAATACACTCAGTGGTTATTTAGCAAAACCTTCAAGACTTCTCAAAAATGACTGGCTCAGCACTGAAAGAAATAGATTACCTCTCTATTGCTAAATCGTTAAACACGGTGGGTTAATGAATCTATAACAAAATAGAAGATCAGCATTTTATCTTAAGAAGAAAGCATTTAAATTTGACTTGAAAGCAACAGAGAGGGCTATGTGGGACAAAAAATGTGTACTTCGGAGTAATTTTAACCCAAGCAATTGATCTGGATGAACAGAACTCCAACATTCTGACTTGAATAATTGAAATTGGTCAGTGGTTTATTTCATCTATTAAACTAACCTTGCTAAATGCTTAAAGGAAATACTACATATGTAATGCAGGAGAAACTTGCTTCCAAACTATGTTAAACATAAGTATGTCATTTCCTTGACAAGATCAACTTTGACTTTTTTTTAGAGGGAAAGACCTACTCAGGGAAGTCTGCTGAGTGAAGAAACACAGCTGCTTTTTGCAATAGGAGCTCAGGTGGAATGGGAACACGGCACCAATCTTTCAAGCAAACCTGCCCCTTTCACATCAGTGACTGACATGCCCATCTCTAGCTCTTGAGAGAGACTATGATTTACTCCCTTGCAGTCAGGTGGTTGTTTTCATTTTGGTTTGGTTTGTTTGGTTGGGTTTTTATTTCAATTCACCAGAAAATTAAATTAACTGTTGCAATAATATGCTTCTCTTTTTCCTTTTCACTGGGTGCTCACCTGTGTTTCTCTCTGCAGTATGCCCCAGAATCATCCTATTATTACATTACTAAAGGAAGTTTTGCTTTCTTAGTCACCTATGAAACATAACATGCAGCATAACGTTGCCATCTATCTTTTATATGTTAGTACAGTGGAGAGCTCTGAATTGGTCTACTGCAGGTAAATTTGCCCAATTAGGTCCAACACTGTGTAGTCTCTCAGCTCATTGTTCACATGGGAATTAAGCTCAAACCTCTTTCAGATCCAGCAAGAGTTTGTGGCTTTTTTCACTGTGGCATAGAAGGGGAAAAGTTGGACTTCTAGGAACAGTGTTCTGTTTCCCTCCTCACCTAGGACTCTGCAGTTGGCAGGATGACAAGCCCGAGCTGGCAGCCACTGTGAGCTTGTGAGTTAGTCAAGGCATGTACATCACCATGGAAAGGGAGGAGAGCCCAGACCCTCAAACTGCCTTATCTTATAGGAAATAAAGAGGACTTACCTCAAACCAAAATATCAGCAGAAAGAAAAAAAAACTTCAGAATGAGTCAATAAAATGAACAGTAACAAAATGCTTTTACTGATTCAGCAGTTCTGTCTATTTTCTAAACTCTCCTAAATTCACTGAAGTATGCCACATTTGAGGGCTGCTTCTCACTTCATTTCCCACCCAGGAATTCTTCTTTCTAATACAAAAATCAGACCTTCTTCCCGACTCTTATAATTCTCTCTGATGCTCAGTAACTTATTTAATTCTCTGAAACTGCTTGTCATTTTCAGCTTTCAATACAAATAGTAGCAGCAACTATTTTATTTGCTTTGCTTGAAAAGACAATGGAATATATAATGCTGCTGATTTATCTTTTTTAATTAAAAATAAGAAACTTGGGATGCACTACAGGATTGAAAAATGTAAGTAATTTAATTTTTCCTACTGTTTTTTTCTATTGCTGTTGCAGAGGTATTCTTTCCAACCATCAGCTCTCGTATCTAAATTTTAATATTAGTGGTATAATTAGAAGTCAGAGAAATGCAGCTGAAATACTTCATCTCTGGGAAAAGATAAGTAATGTGATTACATTGTATCTATGTATAATTATTAAGGAAATAGTTGAATGGTGTAAAACCAAGAACCAGAAAATTACCCAAAGTATCTCATTACACAGTATAATTTCTCCAGATGCCCACTTCAAAGTCCATAAAATGTTCATTTTCTAGGTCTTAGAATATGTTTCATATTCAGATTGCTATTAATTGAATAAACAAGATTAGCTGTGTTGCATCTTCAGTGTCTTTTCAATTTCACATGCAAACTTATTAATATACTCCCTTTCACTTCTTAAACTTGTGCTTTGTTGAATGAAGAGTCTTTTTCATTACATCTTGTTTCTTTGCAATATGTCAGAGGATTGCAAGTAGATCAGTAGCTGTAGTGCTTTTTGAAAACTTGGGCAGCATAAAAATGAAACCTTTGCACTTCAATAGAAGTGAAAGTAAGACATCTAAAAGATCTTATATGGTTTTATGCAAGAACTCAACCAAAAATTATATTTATGGATAACATAAGTAATGGGAAATAGAAGGAAATATTACATAGGTTGCAAACAAATTAAAATACATTCTACATCCCTTACAATGGAAACAATGACAGAGAAATAAATAGCTTTGCATTTCACAAACTTCTCCAGTTACAGGGAGGTTTATATTTATTAAATTCATACAAAATAAACAAATACTATAATCAATTATTTAAGAAAAACTATTGTTTTATAGCAAGTAGAGGGTGTATCAAAAGAAAAGAAAGGAAAAATAAAATATTATCTATGTAAAATAAAAATGATAAATTGAAATTAAGGGCTCTCCTGTGGACATCACATGTTTTGCTTTGGGAAATGAGGAATAGCATGTAAATAACAAAAAGAAAACTATAAGTTTAAAATCAGCATTACCAAACACCAGACATGGAACAAAATGTTCGATTTTGAGGTTCTATTTTATAAAATTCTTCACAGTGACAAAAATATATGACAGACTGCAAAATATTCTGATTACTTAAGTTTCTTGTGCCAAAAAGATGTTGTGAAACTGAGCAGTCATGCACACATCAATAATCACAGTATCCATGAGATTCTGGTGAGCATTTCTGATGTTAAAGATTTTGTGTTTTAAATTCGCTGGTAGTGATTTATTTACATTTATTGTAATTAATGTATCTTATTAATTCATGGTTATGGCAAAGGTTTCTGGTAAACTTGTGAATTTGGCGGTATTGACATAAACATAACTCAAACAAAATACAAGAAGAAAACCAGGCAACTAGAACACATAAATAAATGTGATGGGGGAAGAATTTTCATCAGTTTGCAGGATGTTGAGTTACAGGTTTGGTGCTCAGCATGGGATATTGAAACAGGAGATTTAACAATTCACTGAGATAAAAGGGCAATTCACAGGTCCTACAATTACCTCCATTATAAAACACCACCCTGCTTATTTCTAAACATAATCTCTTCTTTAGGTTTCCTACCAACAAGAGAGGTATTTATGCCTTCCTGTAGGTAGATACTCCTCAGCTGACAAAAGGGTGAAGTATTGCTGAGAGTTTCCTCATAAACAGCTATAATTCTGGTAAATGAGTCTTATGGCTGTTGTGGACAGCCCAATAATTCTAATAATTTTCCTATTACCAGTTGCTCCTTGCCTTCACACTACTTGGATCACTAACATTCACTTTTCAGTCTTCAGAAGTGGCACAGAGCAAAGATTCTATTGACAACTCACAAAAGTGAACATGATAATAAAGGTAGATTAATATATTAGCTAAAAGAAGAGCTCTGCCATTATTGATATGATACATTTTGTTAGTTTAAATGATAACAGAGATACCATTCTGAGAGCACTCTGAGCATCCAGAACATTAATAAGTACAGAGAGGAAGTTGCAGGGTTCTGACATTTTCATTTGGAACTGCATTTCATGGGCTGACATTAGGATTTGGTCATGCTCATTCAGAATCTAATTTGAAAACAGTCCTATTCTCAAGAAAGAGCAGCATAATCTACACAGCAGAAGTGGAAAATGGGGAATGTGGGATTTGAATCGATCTTGAACAAACCCCAGGATGTCAGATATAACAATTGCCCTGACCTATTAAATGCTAAGCCTAAAGTTGATTTAAGCCAGAAAAATACAGAGTCAGTGACTATACAGACAGCATTCCAATACAGAAAGAGGAAACAGGAAAAGCGTAAAACACCACCCTATTGAGATGTGCTGGCAATTTTTGAGCAGAGTGGTAAATAAAAGAGAGTCAATAGATGAGGATTTGTTTCATATAGGCAGGAATTTAAGATGGGATATACTGGAAACACAGCTAAGAGGGAAGTCATGGTTTGAAAACCAATGCCAGTACACTCAAAGATGACACTAAAATCAGCTCTCCTTATTGCTGTTGGCAGCATGGGATCCTCTGGTATCTTTTCCTCACCCTTGGTAGCCTGTGTGTCTCTTTAACTACAGAAAATCTTTTTCTAATGAGACCCCATCCATAACCATGCAATGCCAGTAAAAAATTTCCAGTTAACATCAGAAGGCTTCAGATCCAGCTCTGTCTGTAGAAAGGTTTTCCTGCACTGAGTTTTCCAAAATACACCAAGACTCACTGTGATTATTCTTCATTTTGCCAAGGTTTCAGTTTCCTATAAGGGGCTCAAGAAAGCCTTGAAGCGAACTCCAACAGGACAAATCCCCTTTCCGTTGGGAAGAGTAAGAAAAAAAGCATGAACAGCTACAGCTGCTTTGCACCTCACTGATTGCAACAATTCCAACAGCTGAGGGAATCTATTCCCTTCATATCATGCTGCCACTTAGGGCACATGCATAATGTTTTCTTTTATTTTGGTTAATGCTTATTACTAATGTATGTAACATGTGGTAGCCTGTTATAAATTCAATTAAATGTTAATGTAAACATCTGCTTGACTTCACTTGTATACTGATATATCAGGCCAAGAACTAAAATTGTTACCCTCCAAGTTGCTTTTACATTATGTGCTCAACCAAGGAGAAAGAAACAAGAGAAAGGACTCTGTTAAGTTGACACTGGGCAGCTAAACTTCTCTAAACCATTGACACTATAAAAGATATCTGTATCAAAGCAACAGAGATTAAAGGTACAACAGTTAAAACATTTCTTGCAGGGCTCAGGAGTACCAGTGACTATTAAAGCATAAATAAGGACCTCAAAGAGAGTGCAGCTGGAAATATCACAGTGTGGGGAAACAGGAGAAGGAAGCAACTTGTATGGGCAGGAATAGTTACACTCACTGGACATATTGAACTTGTCAAAAAATGACATAATTCTCAGACACAATCACAGGTCACTCACAGAAAAATCACCCTGAGGAGCAGCATCTGAGAAAGGCAGATTAATAATATCTTCAACTGTTGCAGCTCAAATAAGAAGAAATAGTTATGGCCAAACAAGCAACAGCAACCTTGGAATATGAGCCATTACTCAAATACAACCCTTAATTCAAGAAGAGCCAGGAATAATTAGAGAAAATATGTTCTGTTCTACATCATGCAAGAAAGCAATTATCACCTTCCTCTTCATGTAATTTCAAAGCTTGATTTCAGACAAATCATCTCAAAACTAAACAGAACTTTAGAAAGCAGAAAAATATTCCCATGTACTAGTCATAGAGGGATGATAGGAATACCATTAGTCACATCAAACATGAGCCACCCACAAGTAACTGACATGCTGTAGAGCAAGAAGAGTTCCCACTACATGGTGTAGTCTGTAAAAGCAACGAGTTGAAAATTAAATTACTGACAGATGCATACACAGTTTCTGTCTTACACAATCAGAGTAGCTCTTCAGCTCTCATGGAGGCACCTCCCTTCTTTTAGGTGAGCAGCTGTAGGACACAGATGTGCAGTGCTCTCTAACAGTTCTAGGCTACACGATGCAACTGTCTCACAGGTCCTCATGCTGGTCTAGAGGCAGCTGACACTGCAAAGGATCCCTAATGCACGCCAGAAGCTTTATATCCACCAGCACTGTAACATTGTGTTGAACTCTGAAGCTCCATAAGTCTCAATATCAAAAAGTCATGTGTGATGTTTGCTTCTCCTAGACACCTGAATAAGTGACTGGAAGGTCTGACAAAAAAGTCAGCTCAAGCTCCGCCAGGGGAAATTTAAGTTGGAGATCAGAAGAAAATTCTTCACAGAGAGAGTCATCAGGCATGGGAATGGGCTGCCCAGAGAGGGGGTGGATTCACCATCCCTGGAGATTTTTAAACGCAGATTGGATGTGGCACTGGGTGCCATGGTCTAGTTAATGGACTGGAGTTGGACCAAGGGTTGGACTTGATGATCTCGAAGGTCTTTTCCAACCCAATCGATTCTATGATTCTATGATCAATCTGTTTTTTCTCCTTCTCCAGTACTGTGCCTTTGATTGGCAGTCTCAATTAGAAGTGGCGCTATGCAGTTCTACTAATTATTATCCTGCCTAATTCTTAAGACTGAAGGAGGTTAAGATTGGAGAGAAGTTGAATCAAAAAACCTGTAAGTTGTCATGGTATTTGTTGACCTGTGGTCACTGCAGCATGTAGAGTAACAACATAAAACAGGTCAGGATGGATGGTAAAGTAAAGGTATGGGTCAGCAAACCAAAAAAAAGCATTTTAGGTTTCATGTGTTATAACATTTAGAACACTATTATAACTGTAGTAATTGTCTCACTCTTGGGAAGTGAAAATGGAGCATCAGTGGTCTCTAATGGTAATGCTATGGAGGTTGATGAAAATGGTGGAATGTCTTGAGGACTTGGAAGCTAATTGGATTAGTGCTTATATAATTAATAGGATTACTCTGACTCTGCACATTAATAGGATTTTTCCTTATCAATTCCAAGCTTAAATGTTATGAAACTGCCTGTCTCTATATCCCTCCCCCAAGAACTGTGGGAATCATGACAGTAGCCAGTCTCATAATCATGAAGCAGTTTTTCCGAAAGCTCCCCTCTGAGTCTACTTATGTGGTGTTTGCAACATCTTCTCAATAAAGATATACACTCAACCACATAAATGTTTTCCAATGTCTACACCTTCACCCCTTTCAAACTGCATTTTCCAAGCACATAAATACTTCACTGAAACAAAGTTTCCTCTGAACACATAATACCAAGTCCTCTCCTAAGATTGCATTTAAGATTACTCAATTTTTTTACTTTTTTTTTCTTCAACCAATTTCCAATCCATTAAGCTGTTCTACTTTTCTCTTTTCAGCAACTATTTAACTTGGGCATTAACGTTTGTGGACCTTTCTGGCTGACCACAATCTCTTAAACACTCTTCTTTCCTAGGTCGTCAGTAGCATTCTTAGAAAAATAAAAAGGGCAAACTAATAATCCTTAGTATGGCATCTTTGCTGCCATTTTTAGCTTTTGGCTCCCAGGAAGCCTTAACATGAAAGCTCTGATAAAATATAAAACCAAACCAAACCAAAACCAACCTATGTTTTGGACAAAGTACACTATTAAATCAGTGTAAATGAATCCAACTCAGTGGACGACTGTTTAGAGCACCTATTTGGGTGGTTATTTGTAACAGATCAACACACACATCCTTGACATGGTACAGGAACTAACTCTGCCTCTATTTCCTCAGCAGAACCATCATCTTCATGGTAAAGGTTCATTATTTACTATGGGAATTTGAAACTTAGGGTTGAATTGACTCACAACTGCACAAAACCTGTAGAAGTTAAGGAAGGGTTAATGTTGGGCTGCCACTCTTTCTGGTAAAAGGGAGGAGCAGAAATTATTTCTTAAAGGCTGCTTGACCCTCAGAATAAGATCACCACAGAAACTGAAGTTACTTTGCTGGCAGAGCTGAGTGGCACAGGAGAATATTTGCTATGCTTTGGTTATGGCCTTAACAATGGAAGGAATGTGATCCAGCAATTCAAATTAAATAAAAAGTAGCTTAAGTTTGTTTGGTATTTTCTTATTTGGCATAATTAGGCTCCAAACCTTATAATTAATGCTGTAGTTAAGATCCACTATGCACTGCTATGAACATTTCAGGTGACATTAATAAATGAACAGGCAAAAGGCCAACCTCAAGTCCTCAGAACAGCACAGTCCTTGGAGTTTTTCTTTATTAAGCCCCAATGAAGCATAGATTTCAACTTAAGCATTTTTTTTTCCTGTGAGGTTTCTTGTGTTCCTTAGATTTCTTCATAGTATAATTTAAGACTTGAGTAAACAGCATGTACAGAGGTTTAGAGGCTGCTGCTTAGATTAGCAAAAGTTGAGCAGGTGCCCAGACTCACTTCAGCATGGGGTGTTTATATGCCTTGCACTGGGCAGATATTGTTTTTTCATTACAGAATATCTGGATGAGTTATGGGAGTTGTCAGTTAGGAAAAAATCACTTCCCACAGAAAAAGATAAAGGAAAAAGGAAATACTTTATTCCTGCCCAGGAAGATGAGCTGACTACTGAAAATTTCAGAAAGAAAAAGAAATGGGGTTTAGGGAGAAACTTTAGAATTTGTTTCTTGCAAACCCAGCTTCCAGGTAGCTGCTACTTTGCTTTATTCAGCTCTTCACACAGCTCAGGGAAATTATTGAAAAGCAGACAATTAGTGACCATGGGGTTTGTAGCAGCTCAGGGTTCCAGCTTGATCCTGCCCTTCCTGGACAGTAAATAGTGACTACATATTGGATATAATCTATGGCAATGAGCTCTCCAGCCAGAAAGGAAACTCTCAATGAGACTTGACTCAGTCATTTCCACTGCTAAGTGTAGACAGGGGCCTGTGGCTTGAGCACCTTGGCTGTGTGAACACAGGGCAGCAGTGGAGCACAGGGACCAAGGGCAGTACAGGAATAGTCTCCAGTGCAGAACAGGCTGGCAGGAACCAGAGCTGAGCCTGTTTGGCAGAGCTGTAAGAAGCAAGGATTCAGTTCAGTCTGTCCCATAGCAACCCTCCCAGCTCATCACTGCTGTGCAGGAAAACCCCTCTGAGAAAAAGCCCTTCCTGGCTCCAGTTCTTCCTCTTCAATACACAGAAGTGTAACAGGTTTTTGTGTTTCAGGAATAGCATTCCCAGAGCAGGATTACAGAGCACAACCAATACAAAGAAGAAAACATGTGAACTACACTTCCTATGACTTAAGACTGACATATATTGCCCAGGGAAATGCATAAAGAGCCTGGGTTGGAAAGTAACCTGCACTATTACTGGCAGGGCAAGGCCCTTTCTGGACGTTGTTTCTGTTTTCCAGACAGGCTCCATTTCTCAGTGAGTGAAAAAAGGCATATTCTAGCAAGACAAAGGAATTTGCAAGTGATAAGAGTACAAATAAAAGCGCTTGCAGGAAGATACTTACCTATCCCTACAATCAACCTCTTATCTCAAATTTTCTCATAGTTTTACAGTGAGGGTAAAAGTAACTTTTTCAGGCAACACTGTACAAAAGGAGCATATCATTCACAGGATGCATTCAGAGGCAGGCATGAAGAGCTTACTCTCATGTGCAAGAGAATGCAAGGAGAGCCCCATGTGTCGTTCCTTTATATGCCCTTTAGATTTTTGGTTTTCACAATGTGCATTTCAATCCATCTCTTTAAGCCACAGACAAAACATAACCTGCTTGTATGTGCTTGGTGGAAAAAAGAAAGGGGAAGGGGAAGGGGAAGGGGAAAGGGAAGGGGGAAAGGGGAAAGGGCAAAGGGGAAAGGGCAAANTGTATTCTTGGCAGTTTATAGTTTAATTTTTTTTCATTTTGATGTACATAATATTTCTGTAAATAAAGGTACTTTAAAATTCACTTCTTCTTTTCATGGGTTTCTGATTGCAAAATCTGACTTGAAAATTAAGTTGTCCAGTTTGTACTTCAGTAGTAACTCAGTGTTGTTTCGTGCATTTTGTCTACTGAGAAATTGAGTAGAACCACAATAAAGAATAACATGAGAAGATTAAAGGAAAAGAGAAAAAATGGTGTGATAACTGCCACACACATAGATCGACCCTATGATTAATGTTACTCACAAGACTGAGTAGCAAGCTCATGAGGATGACCTAACTTTATTTTTGTTTCTAACAATAATTTTGCACTGGTTTGGCAGCAAAGGCATGACAAAGTAACATGGATTTGTAAATCTGTATTATGGTTTAGCTAATTAAATCTGGGCTGGCACTAAACACAGATCGATTACAAACAGTTATAAAAATACATATTTGATCTTGCATTAAAATGAAGGTTCCAAAATTTGAACCTCAAGTGCTAATTACATATTTCATCTCAATACAGGCTGCAAACAAAACACAGAATCATCTGGAAAAAAATCCATGCCTTGTAAGTTGGATTAATATTCTGGTTTCATTTCTATTACTTCTAGTGCTGCCTTTATCTATGGATAAAGGTGAAAATGTTTTGTAGCAGTAGTAAAGTATTTGGCAGAAAACTACCCCCACAATCAGATCTCAACTTATTGCCTCTTTCCTGGCAGAATTCAGCTTTTGCCCAAGTTGCTGTTGGAGCACTGAACCATTCAAAAGCACAAACCATTTGAGAATTTCACCAAATAATAGATTCAATTAACAAGAGAAAACAATACATGAAATTCAATAGGGAAATTACTTGTTTCAAACTAGGTATTTTTAAAAGTTCTTTGGTCACTCCCTGAGGCAAATTCAGAACATAGTTTAAGAACCTCCACTGCTGATTTTTACATAATTACAACATACATCTTGTAAGTACCCCAGCTCACTGGTACGATCACAAATTCTATTTAAATAATCTACAATTCTAATTATGCTGAAAAATAGGTGTGAAAATATTGCAGCTGAATCACTAGCAAACAGATGTCTCTCTTCAGCTGAGAGAATCTTATTTTAAGGAAAGAATACTGAAAGTGAACTGTTTGTCCTGGACTTAAGATGTGAGGAGTATCACCCACTGATATTTGCATCCTACACTTGAGGAGAAAAGAAATTTTATACATTATTAAATTTTTTTAAAAAAATCTAAGTATTTGAGGAGAGTTGTCTTTTGAAATTTAAATAAACTTTTCAGAGTTTGTTGTACAGAAGAGTTTCTGATTTTAGATCTGTGCAGGAAGAAATGTTATATTACTGGGAACCATTTTGAAGTGTTTTGATGTTGCAAATTGATATGAGAATAAGACCAGCAACGCTGTAGAAATAAATAAATGCAATAAAATATAAAATTCATGAAGATACTTAACACCACTCCCCATATCATGTGGCATATCTGAATAACGTCTAGAAGTGGAAACATTTTTAAAACGACACTTCTACAAAATAACAGACATAACCTACAACATTCAGGTTTCATTTTTCTCCCTTGGCCTCTAAACAACAATACACACAATATGCACAGTGGATACACAATATACCCAACAATATACACACAAGGTACACAGGGTATTCTTGCCATCACTTAAAACCAAACAGATGATGTGTATGCTCAACACTTCTGAAAAAAAATCTAAAAGAGCACAAATAAAAAGACTACACTTCTGTTCTGTACAAGACCTTGAGTACAGGGGAGCAGAGTTAAAAGCAACACAAGGACAATGCTGCAACAATAAGATGTGTACTAAAGCCATGACAAAATTGTAAACAAATTGTCTGCATATGGCAGAGAGGAAAGCTGGCAGAAAACTCCTTTAGTAATCCTTTTCTCAACCATCTCTCACCTGATTTTGATCCCGTTCAAAGATTTATCCTTGGCATGGTGATTTGAAACTCTGCTGTATTATTTGCCCTAATAAAAATGTAATTATTCTATTTTAGTTTTTAATTGTCAGTTTGCCCCTCAGGCCTCCAAGATCACATGTTATTCTGAATTTCATAACAGTTTTTACCACATAGACTCATATTACTCTTTTCCTTCAATTGAATTCAACAGCATTTTAATTAACTTTTCAGAATGTAACATTTTTAAAATGCTACTTACATTCCTAACTGGTCATTCTTACTTCAATAATGAACAACTGTCAGGTATGATATATTTTTGTTAACTTGTATTGTTTTAATCTTTTCTTCAATAATGAAAATGCCTTTCAAAATTCAAATTGCTATATTATAATTCCTCTTGCAGAAGACACTGATGTAAATTTTGTTTCATGCTGGAGATATTTTCTGTGACTTCTTCCAGATGCAAAGAGAAAGCAAGCTCTTCAAAGAGAAAATAATTGCAGATACAGATTGTGTTGTGTCTTTGCACAGGCTATCTCAGCAACTGTGTTTTTCCCCATTTTCTTGTGTTCCCTACCCTGGAAGAATAGGGTGGCCTCAATTATATAGAATATTAAATTTCCTTTGACATTTATGAATCAACCTTCTTTCCAAGCACTGAAGGTTGGTTATTAACCAGATCAGTTGCGTTCAACATCATGTGATCAGTCTGTGATATACTTTGTTATAAAATTGCAAAACAAAGGATGACACCCCAGCTCCCTGGCAGGTATGAGGTTTGGATCCTTGCACAGAAGGTTTTTTCTCTGCATGGGAACATTTTCCCACGGGCTGACACACCACTCAGATTTTAGTGGAAATCACCAGGTCTGGAGATGAATAATAGCCATCATTCCCTCTCTAAATCTCAATCATAAAAAGTTTTCTGTCCTGGAACCCTCATAATGAAGACCAACCTTCAAGAATTTGCAATTTAGATGTGGTGGAACACAAATTTAGCATAAGGTATTCAAGGTTGTGATGTATTCGGAGTGTTAAATGCTTTGGAATGACCCCAGGAGTGCATTAGCCAAGAGTGCAAGATGCACTGTGATCTGGCAGTGGAGCTGCAAAAATAATGGCAAACTCTGAGCTTCAACAAGCTGTACCTGCTGAGAGGCCACATCATCACTTCCAGGCAGACCACACTGCAACACAATCGGCTGCAGAAAAGGAGTGGGGTGGCTGCTGTTGACACATCTCCACCTCCTTATGAATTAATTCAATATACCAGCTGAGGCTTATAAACCCCCAGGTTTCAATTTGTATAACCTGTGAACTCAAAAAGTGTGATTAAATATCTTCATTTGAGCTATTTCCTGTGACAATTGCATCCCCCCCAACAGTTACACGATTTTGAGCAGCACACATGTTAGTAGGAAATCCAGGTCTGCTTCGGATCAAACTGTGTTGCCTCATGAACTCCAGGGCATTTAAGCCAGTCTTATGCCTTGGGATTTTCATTTATAGACTCAAATTTTCTTACTTTCCTTAAATTGTCTTTCAACCTATCATTCTTCAAACTATATATGAACACCTGAGTTCCCAAGTGCAGAACTACAGCTTGAGGGTTTGTGGTATATTTACCTCATCGCAGGATAATGCTGCCAGGTGAGTCAGTAGGTTCAATACAACCTATTCAAGGAGAGCAACCAATCTTCTATTCAAGAACAAGCAATCTAAGCAGTGTTTTTTTACAAAGTAGAAACTAGTATTAATCATTAAAAAATAGAATATGTGTTTAGTTTGGCCAAAACCATCTCCATTCACAGTTACACCTGTTCAGTTCTTTTTTTATCACAATAATCAACGTCTACCAAATGTAGTAAACCAGAAAGATCTGTCTCCTTCTCATGGTTGTTGATATCAACTACCTTTAAGAATGTGTTGATTATGACATTCAAAGGAAAAATTATAATTTATGTAGGTTTACTGGTGTTGGCTTTAAACCCCCTGCCTTTGCTGCCGAGGGGAGTGTTGCCATGGCAGCACCAAAGTCAGTGCAGGCCACAAAACCTGCCCAAGTTCAGGGATCTGGTGTCCTCTCTACTCTTGGTTGCCATGGCTGCACTGCTAGAAGTACCAGCTAATTTAGCAAGTTATAATTTGACTCTATGCATCTGCAATCTGTGTTTTAAATTGCTCTGTAAAACTGATTCTGAGATTGTGAGGACAAATTCTGGGAAACGGTTGTGCCTGCTCTTCCCCAGTGTTCCTAAATGAGATGCTGGTTAGGAAACAAGAACAAGGTGAGATCATCTCCCAAAAAAATTAAACAAACATCATTCAAACAACAAACACAAAAGTTTAGCATATTTCTTCATAAAAGTACTATCTGACCATATGTAGATGTCACCGATGTTTAGTCCCCTCCACACACATTTCATCTCACACATTCACCATGGCAAATGGTGGACCATGTCTTCTGCCCAGTGCCTAAACTCAGCTGATTGCAGTGAAAGAAGTATCAAGATTTATTGTATAGAACAAGGGGAAAGTATTCTTTCTTTTAAATACCCAAATATCTCTATAGTGATGTCAAGGAAAAGGCATACCACATTCCAAAGGATCTAAAAGGGGAAATAAGGCTAAGCTCTGAAAACTAGTTGCTTGAGTTTAGCTAGAAAGCCTCCAATTCAACATCTCACCCAATATATGGAATTTATCATCAAGTTCAGCATATTAAAACATTCAGATTGATACAAATCTTACAAGTTCTGTAGGTTTTTACACTGTAGACTACAGGAAAAAATGGGTGAAATCAGAGGAATGTCAATATTCCTCCCTACCAGAAAATGATGATGATATTCTCTAGATAAGATTCAATTGTATTACAGGATGCAAGACCAGCAAATTAATTTCACTTTCCCCCAGCTTTTACTTACCAGGTGTACACAACACTAATGTCACTATTAGTAGCATTAGTCACTCCCGAGTGTGCTTAGCAACTTTGTTTTTCAATGGGACAGGGACAGTATTTCCTCTGATATTTTCTAGCAAAGTTTAGGATGCAACACTCTGTCCCTATACAGTCCTGTATCTGTTTAGGGAGTCAAACAATGGCTCTGCTGCTAGAAAAATCTTCATGAATAATGGGAATCTTTTTCTGATTGATGGGATTTGAGTTTGAGATTAAATTACTTTCTTTAATTACCCCAAATTACCCCACTAAAAATAGTTTGTAACCAAATTTGTTGTCCTTCTGTCTGCCTTTTCCCTTTTCCCCCTAAAGAACATCATTCAAAATCTGAGGAAAATTTTTTCCTATTCTAAATGGTTACAATAATGTGCAATTTTTTTAAAAAAAAAATTTCCTTTTTTATAAATATCAGGGTAATCACATTCAGAATACATTTCTTCCTAGCATTACCCATGACAGAGAGAATACAAACTCCTCATAGATTTTCTCTTTTGCTGAAGTTCAATCCAAAATTCTGCATGACAAATTATTGAGAACTGTCACTTTCTGAGTCAAAATGCAGTGTAGAGGGAAAATCAGGTTAATCCTTTTAGAAGAATGCTGGTCAGTATTTGCTGTTCATGTCACAAGTGTACTTGTTTCCATTAATTATGTTTCCTCCCTTGGTTAAGCATCATGACTGTAATTCTGCTATACATGGTATGTTTAACAAGCTTGCAATGTCTTTGCAGAGCATCACAAATGTCTCTTCCCCACTTGTACAGTTCACTAAGCACTCAGATGTAATTTAACTAACATGCAGTAGCTTCTGAAGTCACAGTTTTCCTTGAAAAGGAAGACTTCATATTTGACCTAGACTGCCTCTTTGCACTTGGGATAATTATACCTCTTCTTTTCCCATCCGTCATTCTGATGCTTCTCCCATTTACTGGACCTTATACTGTAGTAGAAGTCCATTTGTGTTCCTCTTGCTGAACAAAAAGAAAAAAAAAATCTCAGTTTCCTTTTCCTAAGACTGAAAATGCATTCACTGCTGTCCACATTTATAACATAGTGCTGCAGATTATAACCTTGGAACACTAAAATAAATGCAGTATTATAAAACACATCAGTTTATCCTTCCCAGTAAACAATAGGAGATTTTCTTTACCAACATTGGCAGGTCAGAAATTTCCTTAGATGGAACATTGCTGGATGTATGCACAGAGACCAGAGAAAGCAGATATTTTTCACTTAACTCAAAATTGTTACGGAAAAATAAAGCAGTGTTTGAAAAATAACACTATAAAGGGGACCTTCCTTCAAGTTTGAGGCAGAAAAATTTTGAGAGTACCTGAAGAGGAGCTCAGAATAAGAGTAACCATATTTTAATTCTTATTCTATTACTGCTTGAAAAGTAGTAAAAGAAGGCTGACTTTTCATGCATTTCTCAAATGCTTTGCATATAATTCTCTCCAATTTCAAAGCTACATTCAAGACACTGATTTCCTTGGCTGAGCCTTAGGCAATCTAATAATAAAAACTGTAGTCTTAAAACAAGTTTTCATCATTAAGAATTTCCCAGAATGACAACTGAGATCTTCCACGTAAAGATATACTGGAGTCCATATGAGACCTACAGATCTAAGGGATGTAACACAGAGATGCTGAGCACACCTTCTAATAAAGAACAATCTCCAACTGTATCCACTTTTCAAGTAGAAAGGCTTATTCTGAGGGCAGCAGGAAAGCCTAGAAAAAAGAGAGGCAGTGGAAGAACAAATGCAAAGGCAAACTGTAACATTTCACTCTATAAATGTTAAGAAACAGGGTTACTTAAACTATTTTCAAAGTCCATTCTGAGTTTATACTGCACAGGAGAGCTGGATAGAATTAAGTTAACATAAGACTATATATATACTGGCTCAGAACAAAAAAGACATTCCTTTTTTTGTTTCAGAACTGATATTGCTAAGCAAGTTGTATCAGACTTTCTACCCAAAATTACTGATTTCACCTTAGTTCTTCCTCTCATGATGCATTTTTTTCTTGTTTTGGGACCCAGAAAAAAGGCTACTTAAGATAAATGGAAAGATTGCCACCAATGTCAATAAGCTGTGTAAAAGGCCATTAGCAAAGCCACCTTTCTGAGAAAATGGAAAAAGAAATGCTTTTTCTGTATTTCCATCTGTTGTGCACACTGTGTAAATACTTGCACCAATACTGTCATAAAAGTGAAGGAGCAGACAGAAGTGAAAAATTATACTTTGGGAACAACAAAATCTGCTCTTATCCCAAGAGCTGAGGCATCATGTAGATCACGTTTAAATTTAATTGAAGAAAGAACTGCTAATGGTGATGGATGTTGGTGTTCATTCACATTAACTACCAGGATGAAAGAAAGATTAAAAAAAAAAAAAAAAAGACAAAAAATTAGCTAATTTTAGGTTTGAAGAGAGGGAATCAATACAGTGAAAGAATCAGAATTACAAATCACATAGTTCCCAATGCTAAAGTGCAGAAGAATATCAACCTTGACCGTAAATTCAAACGAGCAGGGATCAGCTCTGGGTTTAACAAGAGCTTAGAAAGGTACCTCTCTATGTGAACAAATTCCTTGGGGCTCTAATGATGGAAACAATAATGGAAACAGCAAAGCAGCAGCCCCAGCCACCACACGCCCACCCACACACACACAGCAGCAGGAGTTGGGCAGATTATTTTCGGTAAACAGAAGATTTATGCCCAGGAGCAGTGAGGTTTATGTGATTCTGAACAGCCTCATTACAGACACTGCAGTGCTGCGATGGCAGCTCAGGAACCACAGAATGGCTCCCAGAGCCACAAAGCAATGCCATGGCCATCACTGCGGTCACTGACTGGCACCAACCTGTTCCTCGGTGCCAGCCACGTGTGGGACTGCACACAGAGACAACTGTGTCTCACAGGGGAGGCTTGGAGAGGAAGATGTTGAGGTGCTGTAGCATCAAGGAACCTTTTTCACTGCTCCATGAAAGAGAAGATTGAACTAAATGAGAATCTTGTATTTCAAAACAGAGAATACCCAGAGGGACTGGCAGAAATACATAGGCATATGACATTAAACATTTTGGGGAGTTGAAAAGCTCTCTGAATTGGATATTGTCCACCAGTTTATTGATGAAGATGTCTCCTATTTTGCATTTTCCCATGATAATACCTAAGAATTAAAGCTATCATGCAGAAATATGTCAGTTGCGGATGCTGTTTATTTTTTTTTTAACGTTATTATTCCAATTCTTCATAAGCTGATACGAGCTTGAAAATTAGTATTTCACAGGGCTCAATCACCATTGTCTTTTGCTTGCATAAGTGCTTCTTTCCTAGTAGGCAGCCTTCTCATTAGACTAGAATCTGGCTCAAAGGCCATCCTATATAAAGAAATATTTAGGTGCAAACCTCTTTTTAGCTAAAGTTAACTATGACAAATCCTACTATTCATTACCTGGAAAAATAAACCCCCAAAACACTGTGGATGAATTGATCCTCTATATCATAAATTTTAGTCAAAGGAAAAAGTAGTTTTCATTAAAAAAAAAACCCAACCGAAACCAAACCAAAAAAACCAATCAAACAACATTTTATCTTGGTTATCTAAAGAGCATCTTAATTTTAAAATAAATAAATAAATAAATAAAGATGCAGCAAGTTCAAACAGCAAAAACAAAACCTATATATATATAAAATTAAAATAAAAAGGTTCAATAAACAATGTGATTGGATTTCCAGCAATGACACCTCTGGCTGAATTTCCTCCCTCTGAGGCAGAATCTCAGGTGGTATAGAACATCTACAACACCTGCCAGACAGCAATAACAACCATTAGGCAAACTAAAAGCTTTGCTGAGAATGTCAACCATTATAAAAGACCATCCATTTCTCTCTGCTCTCTTTTTGCCCATCATTCACTCCTATGGCACTTGTCAGATACCTCCCTGCTCAGCAGCAAATTCATATTTCCATTTTACTGCATATGCCTTGCAAAAGTCTTTCCTCCCAATGTCTTTGACTTTTATTAACTGCAAAATAAAGACTACAGTGCTTTCTGGACTTGAAACTTGAGCCCATTATCATATTAGACCCCTGCATGTTTCCTTATAACAACATGCATTTCTAAAGAAGTGAAGGAAACTTTTTATGAATAGCAATGCCTTGGCCTGTTTGGTTTTGGGATTTCACAAACACAATTAATGTCGGTTGTAACTTTAATAGCAAGTAGTACATTGGACATTGATTCCCTAAATAGGAAAAAAAATATGGCTTTATGGTCTCCAAGAACTTTGAACTTTTAATTTAGTTTTAATGATAGTTTCTACTGTAGTATCAAAGATACAGTGCCTGGGTATGTGGGTGTATTTGTTACAACCTCAAATGCTGGTACCAGTGGGAGACTCTCGCAGATGACAGAGCTGTGTCTTACTTATGTTGCTCAGGCTTTCCTGTTGCATATTACACATGAAACACACACTTTCAAGTGATCAGCAATCCTGAAGGCAAAAATGGTCAATATTTAGTTTTTTATTGTTTTTTTTTTCTCAGTGATATACTGGTATATCAGCATTTGAACCAAGTGGCAGCAAATTTTCCTCCACAATTGGAGGTTATTCATTAGCTGCACCTAATAATTAATGTAAACATCAGTAGGATGAAAACAATATTGGCTTTTGGTTTCCCCAAGAGGCTAAATATGGCATGGCTTATAAGTTGTCTCTATAAGAACATGTTTATAGCATGAAGCATATTTAACCAATATTGCACAAATTCGGTAATACTCACACAAGATTGACCAGATGTCCCTCACAAAAACAAAGAGCACCATGTTATCACCTCTTCTAGGTCATTGCAGTGGTGCATTTCTCTTAAGGAATTCCATTTTGCTAGTAACCAAAATTCAGGAAACCAATTATTCTCTCCCACTGAACAACTGTGATTCAATAATGCACTTTTGAGCACAAATTAAAGTTTTCATAATTTATTTACTGGCAAAGGAAATTTCCCTGTTATGCATTTATCTGGCAGGAGAAGAGTACCAGAAATGGGCTTTAGCAGTGCAAACTTATGATCATTCTGCCTTAAGCAAAAATCTAAAAATTGCCTTCAAAGTATGATGAATCCTTAACTGAAAAAAAAAAAGAAGCAGAAATTAATGGATTGTAAAATTCTTGATGGGATATGATATGAGACCACTCTCTCATATAAGGAAAAATACCATTGCACATTTAAACACTGATACTTGTTTGGAGACAATTGTTTCCTTTGAGGGCTTAAAGCAAATATTTTGTCTTTTGCTGCTTCTATAATAAAGGCAAAATCTGCTTCCCAGCTTAACCTGGAGACGTAGCAAGCCTCTCTTTATAGAATTCATATAGGTAATTGTCACTCAAGTTTCTGGGTGACAAAGCCAGATTATCCAAAGCAATATTAGCCTTGGGCTATATTTATTATAACATGCTGTATGTTCTATATCTGTCTGCCTCTCCTTGTACCTTTTCTGGAAAAATAAAATATATATCCTGTGCCACCAGTGCACAGAACATTCTCTTTGGTGACTGATGCTGCAGAGCACACAGTGATTGCATGATGTGTACTGTCCTCTGCTGAAAAAGGAAATCTTCCATGGGGAACAGCAGCACAGAATTTGCCCCTTTGATTTTGTGGAAACACTTCAGTTTTAGTACCTCTATGCAGGACTGTACAAATATTTTAGCAACAATATCAGGTATGTTTGCAAAACTTGAAAAAGCAAAAATGAACTTCTCTTTCCCAAAATTTCTGATAAATGTTCCTCAACGTTATGAAAAATTCTGGAACATTCTTGTTCCTCCTCTCAGATTTTCCCGTTATTTGCTGTTACTGCTACTTGTGCTAATGCAGCCCAAACACAGTGGATTCATCAAGATCCTGAACCTGGAGAAGTGAGAATGAAAATAAGCTGACAAACAGCTGTTGCAGGTTAAAACCACTTCAGTTATGATCCTGATTCACTGGAATTGACAAGTACATCTCCATCAAGTTTCCTTTCAGGACTCCAGCAGCATGTTTAGTTTTGTTCATTAACTTTTGCTGAGGTGTGATATTTTAAGGAATCAGAGCACAGTACAGCAAGTCACATTTGTCTTTTTATATATATGTTCTTTTATTATTTCTCCTACACTCCACCAGTAAAATTTCTTGTCATGGTTTAAAAGAAAGAATCAGAGCTTAGAAGTCCACAGATCCTCAAGTTGTTATTACTGAAGAATGAATTAGTACACAACTATCTTTACAGAAATTCAAATAAAGGTTGTCTTGTACATGTATGTATGTGTGTGTGTGTGTGTGTACATATATATATATACATACACACATACATATATATATATATACACACACACACATATACATCTATATGGCCATGTGGTGAAGGTCATTTGCTTTCCAGGTATATTTCAACATTTTTTTAATATATATTCTACACCATTGCCAGGAGTATCTCAAAGTTCAGTGCATCAGGAACACAAGAGGATGTTCTTTTTATTTATAGGTATGCAACTGTATACTTTAATTCCAAATATGATCAATCTCCCTGGAAAGAAAGTACACCGTGGTTTTTTAAGATCTTCTGGAGAATGTAATTCTCACAGTAAGTGAAAGTGTAAATAAATATTCTTGCAAGTGATATATAAATTATTCCAAGTAAGCAACAGTCTGTCAGTCAGATTTGATCATATATTTTACAACATCATCTTATGAAAAGAAAATAATGTCAGATTTGGGTCCAAATATGGAAATTTTAATGACTGACATTTGTGGAACTTTTGGGATCAATGAACCTTCTGTCATAAATTGAAGGAAAGTTTTTACTGCAGAACAGTGGAAGTTTTTTCAGGGTTGTGCAGGTTATACATCTGATTTACATTAGGACCTGGAGAGCTCAACTGAAATCAGCCCTCACTGGAAGAGGTGCTATATTTATATATAGTGAGAGATGCACAACTCCATTACCTTACTATCAAAATGACCTAAGTGCTAAAGGGAGGAGAAAAGATAAATGGTAGTCAAGGTCACGTATTTCCAGGCTCAGATGCTGACTTAACACCTGGTTAACAATATTTCCTATACTGTCCTCTACCCTCTGGCAGCTAAATCCATTTTAAGAGAAATGGCATCACAAAGAAAATTTATGCAAGTGTATATTCCTCCAGGAAACTCTTCTAACTTCAAGGATGTAGGAAAAAAACCAACCTCACATAATACTCCAGAAGCAAACTGAACTATATATGGTCTTCAAAGCATAAAAGAGCGAAGAAACTCAACATTTCTGTATCCTATCGAGATACATTTAAAAGCATATACAGAGTATCTATATGAAACACACTAAGGAAGGATATTTGATACTGTAAGAAAATTACCTGACCCTTCATTCTTCTTTCCTATCAAATACAGTAAAGGGAACCTTACACAGATCTCTTATAGTAACAATACTACCTATTATTTTCAGTGAAAGTTATGAGGTTGTACACTTTCAAAAAGATTCTTGCACTTTTTTTTTTTCAGCTGTAACAATTTAAATCAAGAGGTACTTAACTGGTATCTACAAAGCTGTTCAAATTTATAGAGATGTCACTAAGAAGAATTTGGTTCTCTCTTGCACAAACAGTTTGAATATTTTTCCTCTGCAAAGTGCAGTTTAGATGACTACAGGTATTTCAGGGGCACTGGTACAACATTCTGTATGGCAATTCTATCTAACTAGAAATAAACATGTTCTAGCACGTTGCTGTAGAATTGATCACTACTTTGTTGTGAATNCAAACAACATCAAGAAGCCTACTTTCATTTTTTTTTTAGCCTCTAAAGATTAATTCCTTCAGGTTTTTCCCAAAAAGTATATGGACTAGGATCCTTAAAAAAAAAAAAAGTTTGCACATCATCACAAAGTGAGACCGTGACAAAAACCAAGATACAGCAATAATTATGACAGTAGCTTTAAGTGGTGTCTTGAGAGCTGAACCTCACCTTAAGTTTGTTGTCTGCCATTTCATCCATCATGGATATTATCCTTAAGTATGTTTTTTCTTTTATTACTTAGAGTTGCTATGAAGTACCATGGAAACCAGGCATCAGTGTGGTATTGAAAGCATCTACAGGTTTAACAGAAAAAATTGGCAATTAAAGAGAATCTGTGAAAACTGCTGTGTTTCTCTGATATGGGAGCTTTATTAAATAACAATTTCTGGATCATCAAGCAATTATACTATTCTTCTTGTTATAAGAGAGAAAAAGGACTAATGATTTATCCAGTTTTAGAAGGGAGAGAAGACAAAGTTTATTTTTGATGCTAAAGAAATCTGACAGTTGGGAATCAATAAGGAAATGCCATAAAACTCAGTGGAAGAGGCTCACCAGGACAGGGGGACAAACCTTCCCCGGTTTCTACAGCCAACTACAGGCAAGTTGTGTGGGGGTGGTGACAAGACATGCCGTATTTAACTCTGAGGTCCCATGGTCAATACTTACATGGATAGACATGGAATAGACAATAACATAAGTCAGCATTTGTGGGACCTAATTGACCCTAAAGAAGCTGATATTCTCTATTAAATAATAAACCACTCAATT
The DNA here is from genome assembly GCA_013396695.1 of Sakesphorus luctuosus. Classification (NCBI taxonomy): domain Eukaryota; kingdom Metazoa; phylum Chordata; class Aves; order Passeriformes; family Thamnophilidae; genus Sakesphorus; species Sakesphorus luctuosus. The sequence goes on from VWZD01008612.1 coordinate 1,109,607, forward strand.
TATACTTGTGCTTTACCAAGAGACAGTTACGCTGCTCTCCCCTCCTAATTTCATATGTTCTGCAATTGCTTTGTCATCTGATCTTTCAGTGTAGATAGTTACTATTTAAATTAAGAGAGCTAACCCAAATCCTGTATTTTCATTTTTCATAATATACAGAAATTATGGAAAACACATACAAAGGAAAAACTGCTACTACTTGGCTTTTATCAAAAGCCCTTTAGAATACAATATAACTAATGAGGTATTGCCCTGAAATAACATGTAGATTACCACGCAGTAGACTGATTTTACTGCAATTTCCTACTAACTGTAAAATGCCTGCTAATTAAAGCAAGCTCAGTCTTGCCCTCCAGCATCTACAGCACAGTTCTCCTGTTCTGAGAACCAATACAACTCGGTGTTTTTCTTTAACCAAAATGTAAGAGAAACATTTGAATAAGTCCTCACTTAGTGTTGAGTAAGTGAATGGAGGAAGGCTGAAAGCCAGCGCTGCATTTTTGGAGTAACAATTGCAAAATCTACAGGTTATATGACAAATTTTTGACTTCTAGGATATAAAAAAGTCTAAACTTTGTGGGGAAAAGATGTGTTTGCTTTTATTTTTCCTTTTGGTGAGCAATATTCTTACCTTGGTATAACTTTTTTGGTGCAATACGCAGTGGACTGTTGCATCTCTAATGCACATGAATTGAAAACCGAAAAAAAAGAGATAGAATTCCCCTTAAGAATTTTCTTTCCTCCAAAGCTAAAACTGATGAGTGTTTTAAGTATTATGTAGAAAAATCAACTGACGTGAAGGCCTTTAGTGATCTGCCCTGCAACAAAGCTTCCCAGCAGAAAAGAAGTAATCCATGGGAAAGGAAGACATTACTTTCTGAACAATAAAATTCCAACACTGCCTGACAATATGTGCACTTTCTTTCATTTGAAAAACACTGAATTCAGGTCATAGAACCAATTCCCGGTAATCAATTCCTGTGAAGGCAAAGCCTTCTGTAGCAGACTGGCTTGGTCACTAATTTTAGGAAAATTGTATTAAAAAGGAGTCAAACACATTTGTGGACTTCCACCACTGACTCTTTTACGCATGTTTGAAATAAGTCCTGCTGCTCCTGAATTTTGCCTGTAACTGTAAATCTTCATTTTCAGGCAGTCTTCCTCAAAGAAGGAGCTATCTATATGACCACAGTCAGCACATCTGCCTGCCTCTGCTCACTATTTGAGCCCTGCAACTTTCATGATGACTTTTATTTCTGCTCACCAATTTAGATCCAACTTAGAGATGGCAAATGTTTCAGACACACTTCAAATCCAGGAAGAATGCTCATAGGTTAGTAGGAGAAAAGCAGGAACAGGTCAAGGAAAAAAGGGTGCATTTTTTTCTGTCACTCACAAATGAAGTCATAGAATAATTTAGGCTGGAAAAGACCTCTAAGATCATTGAGTCCAACCATTAACCCAGCACTGCTAAGTCCACCACTAAACCATGTACCAAAGGGCCACATCCACATTTCTTTTAAGCATTTCTGGGGCTGGTGACTCCACCACCCCCCTGAGTGACCTGTTCCAATGCTTGACAACACTTCAGTGAAGAAATTTTCCTGATATCCAAACTAAACCCCTCCTGGTACAACTTCAAGCCATTTCCTCTTGTCCTATTGCTTTTCTCTGGGAGAAGAGCCTGACCCCCACCTGGCTACAATCTCCTTTCAGGTTCTGGAGAGCAAGAAAGTCCTCTTGAGCCTCCTTTTCTCCAGGCTACACAATCTCCATTCCCTCAGCCACTCCACTCCTNAGCTTTAAGTGGTGTCTTGAGAGCTGAACCTCACCTTAAGTTTGTTGTCTGCCATTTCATCCATCATGGATATTATCCTTAAGTATGTTTTTTCTTTTATTACTTAGAGTTGCTATGAAGTACCATGGAAACCAGGCATCAGTGTGGTATTGAAAGCATCTACAGGTTTAACAGAAAAAATTGGCAATTAAAGAGAATCTGTGAAAACTGCTGTGTTTCTCTGATATGGGAGCTTTATTAAATAACAATTTCTGGATCATCAAGCAATTATACTATTCTTCTTGTTATAAGAGAGAAAAAGGACTAATGATTTATCCAGTTTTAGAAGGGAGAGAAGACAAAGTTTATTTTTGATGCTAAAGAAATCTGACAGTTGGGAATCAATAAGGAAATGCCATAAAACTCAGTGGAAGAGGCTCACCAGGACAGGGGGACAAACCTTCCCCGGTTTCTACAGCCAACTACAGGCAAGTTGTGTGGGGGTGGTGACAAGACATGCCGTATTTAACTCTGAGGTCCCATGGTCAATACTTACATGGATAGACATGGAATAGACAATAACATAAGTCAGCATTTGTGGGACCTAATTGACCCTAAAGAAGCTGATATTCTCTATTAAATAATAAACCACTCAATTTATACTTGTGCTTTACCAAGAGACAGTTACGCTGCTCTCCCCTCCTAATTTCATATGTTCTGCAATTGCTTTGTCATCTGATCTTTCAGTGTAGATAGTTACTATTTAAATTAAGAGAGCTAACCCAAATCCTGTATTTTCATTTTTCATAATATACAGAAATTATGGAAAACACATACAAAGGAAAAACTGCTACTACTTGGCTTTTATCAAAAGCCCTTTAGAATACAATATAACTAATGAGGTATTGCCCTGAAATAACATGTAGATTACCACGCAGTAGACTGATTTTACTGCAATTTCCTACTAACTGTAAAATGCCTGCTAATTAAAGCAAGCTCAGTCTTGCCCTCCAGCATCTACAGCACAGTTCTCCTGTTCTGAGAACCAATACAACTCGGTGTTTTTCTTTAACCAAAATGTAAGAGAAACATTTGAATAAGTCCTCACTTAGTGTTGAGTAAGTGAATGGAGGAAGGCTGAAAGCCAGCGCTGCATTTTTGGAGTAACAATTGCAAAATCTACAGGTTATATGACAAATTTTTGACTTCTAGGATATAAAAAAGTCTAAACTTTGTGGGGAAAAGATGTGTTTGCTTTTATTTTTCCTTTTGGTGAGCAATATTCTTACCTTGGTATAACTTTTTTGGTGCAATACGCAGTGGACTGTTGCATCTCTAATGCACATGAATTGAAAACCGAAAAAAAAGAGATAGAATTCCCCTTAAGAATTTTCTTTCCTCCAAAGCTAAAACTGATGAGTGTTTTAAGTATTATGTAGAAAAATCAACTGACGTGAAGGCCTTTAGTGATCTGCCCTGCAACAAAGCTTCCCAGCAGAAAAGAAGTAATCCATGGGAAAGGAAGACATTACTTTCTGAACAATAAAATTCCAACACTGCCTGACAATATGTGCACTTTCTTTCATTTGAAAAACACTGAATTCAGGTCATAGAACCAATTCCCGGTAATCAATTCCTGTGAAGGCAAAGCCTTCTGTAGCAGACTGGCTTGGTCACTAATTTTAGGAAAATTGTATTAAAAAGGAGTCAAACACATTTGTGGACTTCCACCACTGACTCTTTTACGCATGTTTGAAATAAGTCCTGCCGCTCCTGAATTTTGCCTGTAACTGTAAATCTTCATTTTCAGGCAGTCTTCCTCAAAGAAGGAGCTATCTATATGACCACAGTCAGCACATCTGCCTGCCTCTGCTCACTATTTGAGCCCTGCAACTTTCATGATGACTTTTATTTCTGCTCACCAATTTAGATCCAACTTAGAGATGGCAAATGTTTCAGACACACTTCAAATCCAGGAAGAATGCTCATAGGTTAGTAGGAGAAAAGCAGGAACAGGTCAAGGAAAAAAGGGTGTATTTTTTTCTGTCACTCAGAAATGAAGTCATAGAATAATTTAGGCTGGAAAAGACCTCTAAGATCATTGAGTCCAACCATTAACCCAGCACTGCTAAGTCCACCACTAAACCATGTACCAAAGGGCCACATCCACATTTCTTCTAAGCATGTCTGGGGCTGGTGACTCCACCACCCCCCTGAGTGACCTGTTCCAATGCTTGACAACACTTCAGTGAAGAAATTTTCCTGATATCCAAACTAAACCCCTCCTGGTACAACTTCAAGCCATTTCCTCTTGTCCTATTGCTTTTCTCTGGGAGAAGAGCCTGACCCCCACCTGGCTACAATCTCCTTTCAGGTTCTGGAGAGCAAGAAAGTCCTCTTGAGCCTCCTTTTCTCCAGGCTACACAATCTCCATTCCCTCAGCCTCTCCACTCCTTATAGGACTTGTTCTCTACACCCTTCTCTGGACACTCTCCAGTGGCTTAATATCTTTCTTGCAGTAATGGACCCAAAAATGGCCAGGCTTTTGCCTGCTTGTTTATTTGTAGTATTCATTTTTTTTAAAATTTATTTTCAATTTCTAGATATTTAGGTCTATGGAACTGTTCTACGTTTTTAAGGGACATAGTGTTTATCAAAGAGAGAAAGAAAACCCTTGTGGTAAATATACTACTAATTCAGCCCAGAACTGAAAAGTTTTTATGTAGAAAACTTGACATGGAATTTGCTTTAAATAAAAGCTCTCTTTAAATGTACATTATGGTGTGCTATGGGAAAACACAAAGCAGAGAGTATTGCCCTTTTTCTTCCCTCTCCCAATATAAATTAATGTTAACATTACAGCCAAAGCTCTTCAAAAGAGGCAGAACTCTGCTCACCTTGCAGCTTGTTCAGTGTTTCCCAGCACTTGACCAAAAGCAAATCTAACTCCAGACATCTTTATTTAAGCCATCTCTCCAGGCTCTGTGGAAACCTCCCTGTGAAATGAAAGATGTGCTGAACCTCCGACATTTCCACAGATATACATCAGTGCCTTCGAGATTTATGTGAGCATTTCCATTCCATTAAAGTAAACACATCACTCTTATTGATTTTAACTTATCGAAACAAAGATTGAAAACACTAACTTCATAATGTCTAGTTTAATGCTTTGCTAGGTGATCTTATGAACCACATTTGCAGCCCCAGCAGGGAACCTAATCGTCTAAAATGCATGAAAATTTCAAGAAAGAAAATGAAACTTAATAGCACTTCCAACTCAAATAGACCCTGCCCCAGCAAACTTCTTGAAGTGCAGATTTCAGAAAAGGAAGAAAGCAAACACAGAAAAAATGCTTAAGATAATGGTGGTTTCTTTTGACTAGTCCTTTGAATTCTCTGGGTAAAAAAAAAAATCAAAAAAGTAGTAAACCATAGGAATCTTGAATGACTGAAATCTCAAAGTTCACAAAGGCAAACCCAGCACATTTCACACAGTCAGTAGGACACATACTTACAAATTCACTGTCATGCAAGTTGCACCATTTTTTTTCTTTCTTACTACTTTTTTGGGTTTTTTTGTTTTGGTTTGGTTTTGTTTTTTGTTTTTTTTACCAGCTAGTTTTACTAGGGTTTTGTTTTTTTTTTTTTAAGGCATGGATTGATCTGTCAGAAGGATAATCAACACTGTGAAGTTCAGTGCTTGAAAGAGATATTCAGTGAGGAAAAAAAGCTTATATATTTTTTTCTAATGCTGTTCCCGGTGGAATGCATGTAAAAGAGCAACAACAAACAAACCATCCTAATAAACTCTGGGTGAGAAGGGTGGTGGATGGTTTTGAGGTAGCTTGAACTTCAATTAAGGCTTTCAGGCAAGTCTCCTCTGCGGGTGTTCTGTGGTGCCTGAGGCACAAGGTCATGAGAAGTTGCTCTACCATCTCATTCCAGAAGAGCTACATCTACTTTAATTCCACTTAATTTTTGGCATCTACTACAATGCCTAAAGTAGAGCACAATTCTCCTTCAGTCCTCATTTTGTCAAGAAAGAGAGACAACAACCTATGAAAGGCAATTTTTTTTCTTAAGTCCCTTTCTGGAGAGCTTCTTCTCTATGTCAGTACCTTTGCCTGACAATAACTTTGCATAAACACACACCTTGGGCTCACAGAGATGGAAACGAGTGAAAGGCTTTTGTATCATACTTCTGAATAAATTTTAGACAATCATTAGAAACTCTCCTTTTAAAACATATTGTCAAAGGTGAAATTAAACATTTAGAAAGCTCAGAGTTGCTGCAGATGTGCCAGGAGCAGTAATTGATTTTTTTTTTGGAAGGATATGCAAAGACCTTTCTTTCTGTTTAAACCATACAGTCCCACTTCATTGCATTACTTATTTACTTTTAGGGGCTAAAAGACTAGAATTAAATATTGCTATTCACTCAGCTACATAATTACCAGCCTTGGTCACATTAAGGAGAGTGATAACTGCTGAACATGTATGATTCATGGGCTGAAGTGCCATCACACCCTTGTGGGGGTTCTTTTACAAGAGAGGCTTTTCAGTAGCAGTCAGAAAGGATCAGGCCTGCACCTGATGATCAGCAAGGACAGGATCCAGCTCCCACTGAAATCTCTGTGAATGTTTCCATTTGCTTTAGTAGCTTTTGAAACAGAATATTCTACTGGAGTAATGCTAACTCCAAACACACTCACTGGGCAGTGCCTACTGTGTGGCTGGAGAGCCTGCCAGAGATATATCTTGGGAAGGGTTGGGCAGTCTTGGGAAGTGACTCAAACTCTTACAAACTGACCCTTTATCTGGGGTCTAAGGCAAATCAGAAGAAAGGCTTAAACACTCTTCATCTTCAGCATCTTAGTCACCCCTTCTTCTCATGCAAGAGCAGTGTGTCAAATGGATGTGTTCTCTGAAAAGGGAATCTGGCTTGGACAGTAAGTGCTAAGAGGGATGCCATTGTTTATATAGAATTTTGCTTACAGAGGCCAAAAAACCTAGTCAGGGGCAAATATGTTGCATCCAACTTCTTTACCAGTGCAACAGAGACCTTTCATAAGCTAAACTACTCCTACTCCTACCAGCGTTTCAGAGGACTCACAGTCTACAATGCAGATGGAGTGATTCCAACAGTCCTCTCCAATTACAGCTCCACTTGGTCTTAGATGAGATAGATGTTCCCACTAGATGGTCCTCTGTCTGCTGGAGACTTTGATATGCAAAAATGTCACTTCAGGTATTGGCAGGTTCTCCCTGGCTTGCAATTTCCCATGTTTTCCTCTCCCATATTTCACAGAAGAGGAAATTCCTAAACTTGGCACCCAGGAACACATGAATGAGATGATAATTTTTTAATTGCTTCAGAAACAGAATAGGGAGATTTCCTGCTCTTGTGTGTCTTCACTATCCAGTTAGAAAGCTTAGGATAGAGAAATAACATCCTCTGTTCCTAGCCAAAATAGGGTACCAAGCAGTAAAACAACAGAACTGGAAAGGTAACTGCATGTTTTACAGAAACTAATAACAGCATCTGCATGATCCATATTAGAAAGGAAGAAAATTGTCTATTATTCAGAATGAAATGTCCATTGTCCATTGAAATGTTCATAATTTCCAGAAAATCCCTAGTTGTCTGTTCCAGTGGTTCTCCACTCAAATGGATAATAATATTTTTTATGCAAATTAATTTGGTTTCTTGCTCTTCTTTCGTGAACCATATTTAACTTTTTATTCTGAAAAGAATATAAAAAGTAATCTACTATCAACTAGTTCTACCATGACACTGGTTTTGCCTCTTCTATATAGTGGTTTGTTTTAGCTCTCTCTGATAAGGGTTATTTTCATTGACTACTAAATATTGTGAATTATCTAGACTTTGCCCATTCTTGCTTTGGACTACTAACACTGTCTCATTTCTGTAACATTTTACACCAAATGAAGCAGGAAAAAAAGCTCTAAGCAAAACCAGACTCAAATCAGCAGAAGGAGACATCTGTATCTGAGTACTCTAAAGAACTAAGTCACAGAAAATTAGCACTAGTTGTTTTCCTTGATGAAAAGTATTATTTTATTTTGCCATAAAATTCACTTAGGGATTTGGTTGTACTTCTATTTATTTTCAGGAAGTTACTAAAAAGCATGATTTCAATGATCTGGAAAATTTGAAGTCATTATTTTTTGCTGACTGTTGTATCAAATGTTGGTTTAAATATTTAGTATAGATATACAGGAGTATGATCTGTTAGCAGTTAATATTGTTTTTAGAGTTACACCTCACTGTTTTAACCTAGGAAACACAGTTGTCTATTAATGAATGAGTTAGAGAATGGTAATCTCTATTTGGAACCAGTGACTGGACACTAATTCATAGAATAGAATCACAGAATCATAGAATCAATTGGGTTGGAAAAGACCTCCGAGATCATCAAGTCCAACCCCTGGTCCAGCTCCAGTCCATTTACTAGATCATGACATTTTCCCCTCTAAAAAAAAAAAAAGGAAATTAATTTTTTTATTCTGTGGTCTAAGAAACAGTGCTGATAAGATACATAAAGGCAATGTCTTCACCTCAATTTCAGAAAGAAAGACATATATTTCTTTAATTACTCAAAATTCTTAGTGAGCATCTGATAGTGATTAAGGATAATGCTGTAATAAGATAAATGTGATAAATTTGACAAAGAGCAACATTTTGTTTAAACAAAATAAACAGAAAAACATCATTTAATCTTCTCATAATTTAGACAAATTCATGGCAAGTTAGAAATAATTGCCCTTAAGTTACTGTGATGATTTTCTAATCAAAATGTAACTAGATTATTTTCAAATTCAGAATACAGCTATCCTCAATGTGAGAGGAGAACAGTGCATTATAAAAAGAAAAATGTGGCACCTGCTTTGCTGGAAAAGCCTCCTCCCTCTTTTTTACTGCATGTATAGCATCTGCTTTGATCCTGCCTTAACTGAGTGCCAGTTCTCTGCCTACTTTGCATCTCTATGAAGAGTGGCTTTTTCACTGTAGGTAACCGTGTTGTGGGTCTTGTCCCAGCAACCCCAAACTTCTAATTGATTTTCACCACAATTTCACAAGCTCTTCCCCTCTGACATTCCTCTCAGCTATCAGATCCTTGATTCAATTGTATATAAACACTCATGCCTTTGCCTCCTTTCACATAGTGGTAAAGCCATGCACAAGAATGCTCACATAAATTTGTCAGATCCTCAAAATACCTACAGAAGAAAACCACAACAGCAGCAATGAATATGTATTTACCAAGTTCAGCGTGTGCCAAGTCTTAAAAACTAGACAAGGTGTCACACAGAGTGAACATCTGATTCTCCATGCAGCCTTTCCAAGGTCAGTGAGTATTTGTAGCTGAAGAAATAGCTTATTTGTCGAGCGCTGCTGCTGATGGACACCATCACTTACACCTTTCCATTATATTGTCTATTCTCCCCAAAACCACCCGATGCCTTGCTTGCCTTAACGTCAGCAAGGGTTCAAGCTCCCCCTGCATCTTCAGAATAAGGCTCTTTCCTGTACTTCACTCTCCAGCTGCATTCATTTAATAGTCCCTCATGGGTATATGCTTTAAAACTTTTGTCTGCTGCAAGATGCATTTGGTATGGCAAGCAGATTGCACCCTGCTGTGCTGAGGAAAATACCATATCCCAGTGGTACTTTTCAGTGGAATCTCTGCTGTATGGCAACTAGCAGAGGAGCATAAGCTAAAGGGATAAAATCATTCTCATTCCGTATTTCAAAGCAGTTAGGTTCTTTTTCTTTTTAGAAAAGCTACTAAAAAAGTACTTTCATCCTACCACTGGTTTTTGTTGGGTTTTTTGTTTTTTTTTAAATGCTTCATGAGATGTATGTACAGAAACCTGATGGTCAGAATGCTCAGCACATCCAGAACTCACTATGCTACAGTGGGCTTAGGCTGACATTGATGGACAGAACTATGTTATTAATTATATTGCAATTAAAACTATGCTGCCGTTTAAGTGTTGCCTAAGATCTCAGCAAGACACAGATACACGAGACTTCCATTAATTATTTGAAGGACTCTTCCAGCAAAATTTCAAGGCTCAAAAACTTCCAGTAGATGCTATCTAGTTTATAATAATAGCTAGAGACATTAATGTAATTATCCTCATCGTTGCACAATATGAGAGTCACTCCCTTTGACAGAGACTGCTTTAGCTGGAGAAGATAAACTGTTGGGAGAGAAACAGAGAGAGAAAAAGCAGAGATTTTTTTGAGGTTACAAGGCAAACTAAAGGCAAAAATCTCAAAATGTTATTTGGGCCTCCTGAATCCCTTCCCACTGCCTTATTCAGTAGGCACATAATAGTCACACTTATGATATCATAGCTTTTTCACTTTTTTCATTTATTTTCTTTTAATAATTCAGAATTTATGTCATTTCATTAGTGAGAAGGTGGCCAAACACAGGTTCCTAGAGAGGTGTTTGATGCCCCAAGACTGCCCTTAACAACATGTTTGAACTTGCTCAGCCATGAATGGGTCAGGCAGTTGGATAAGATGAACATTTTCAGGCCCTTCCAAATGAAACATTCTAGTCTAGTCTAGTCTATTCAATATCTCATAGAAGATTTTGTGAGATAACAGAAATCAAAGTGTTGCCTTTACTTGCATCATATTTTCTACAATATACAAAGTCTCTACAGCCACCATTTCCCCTTTGTTTCCCTGTTTAAAGCTTTCAGTGCTTTACAGGAAACTCAGTACCCTAAACTGAAATTTAGTAAATATATTCTGGAGGAGAAAGAAACCTCTACCATACGTGTGAACCAACCAATGCACAATCCAGTTCTCTCTTTACAAGAGCACAAAGGCTCATAACGTGGGAGAACAACAAAGATGCTGCTAAGAATTGACAGAATGATCATCTCTCTACTCATAGCCATTGACAGATCCGACTAGTACAATTTCTTGCAGCTCTTTTCTTTACTGTAGGAACAGAGACCAGAAGAAGCACTCTCCTACAGCTCACCACAGCTCTTGCTGAATGCTGTGTGAAGCAGTGATAGACATAGGGAGGAAAATCTGAAAAATCCCTAAACCCCAAATCACCCTTCCTACAAAACTAAGTCCTTACTGCTTATAACTAAACCTCCTTTTTGCTTCCCAGGTGATATTGATTTGTAATGCAGACAGTGTTTACAGAATTCAAAGGATAAAGCCATTTCTAAAAAAATCTTCACCAGTAGAAAGTTTGCTAAGTAGGCCACTGAATGGTATTGAAATGCCATTATTATCCAACTCAGTTTCCAATTGTGAATCTCCATTTTCCAGGGTCCTACAACATTAACAACTCCACCTCTAAGTCACTGATGTTGTCATCTTTTTTTGGTCATTCCATTTCTCTTTCACTTACACACCACATCCATGCCCACACAAAGGCTGCAAGATCCAATGTGCCATGTTTATGTGGAATCCTTCAGCCAGGCTTGGAAGAGTTTTCCAGCTGGCCATGCATGTACCAAGGAAAGAGATACTCCTCCTCTTTCCAAAACTGGAGAATTTCATCTTCCTAATTACTGAATGGAATGGAAGGAGAAAAAGACCCAAAAAAACCAACAACCAGAAATCTTGTATTTTCTATGTCCTGATAATAGGAAATAAGTAGACAGATCTTTGGTATTATGACAACCTAAAGATCTTCGACTCAAAGAGAACGCTGTCTGGAAATGAATAGAAACCACTGCTTTTGTGACAGAGCCCAAACACACCCCCTCGGTCAGACACTGTTGTCAGGAGATTCAATTCCTTTCTGCATGGGGATTTTAAGTTTGGTACTGGGCTAGCATTGCTGGAACATGAACCTTTTGCTTAGCAACACCTTCTGGGAACTCTCCTTCCAGAAGTTCTTGCACTTTTTTCTGGGGTCTTTCTGCTTCAGACCAGCTCTCACTGCAATCTTATCAAAAGTTTTGTGAGTTTTGTGTTCTTTTATCTGGGAGGATGATAAATACAGTTGGACATGATGGATGTGGTGCTACATAGAACTTTGATTTGTCCTCATGTGACATGAAATAAAGGTACAGTCCATATCATTGTACGGGGCTTAGGAGTAAATAATTAATTTTTCTTACAAGATAAAATCCACAAAAATACCTCATGTCTTTTGTTTACTATTTTCTGTGTACTTGTTTCATGCTCTCTGCTACATGATTCTAGGAAACACATCTTGTTAGCCCTGCCTACTCCAGTTTTTCCTCTCCTTGGGTAAAAAAAAAAAAAGACGTATTTTTTTCCTTTCCTCTTCTCTCAGTTCATCCAAGTAATCAACTGTCCTGAGGTTAAATGAGTGTAGGGCATGAATGCATTCTAATGGTGCAAATTATCTCGGGTCTGACATGACAAGAGCTGATCTGACAGTCTTTTATGAACTGTCACATTCAGATATACAGACAGCAATTTTCATAACACCAAAGATTATCAAAAGCCATATAGGTAAATTATACAAATATCACAGTTAGTTCCCAGTATTAAAAATATACTTCCACTTTCATCTCCTGGTTCATCCTATTAAGATATTTAAATCTACAGAATTACCTTTTATTTTGCAGGTAAAGAGTAAGATGTTCAAGGAATAAATTTTTATTTTATCTCAAAAAAAAAGCATAAAAGCATTTAATTATATTAAAGAGTACTATCATATTAAACTTTGGGTTAAACATAAAAATCAAATAATTTTTAAAAATAAAGTTTTGGCAAGGTACGTGTTGGAAAATAATTCACACAGGTTGGACAAGCTGATCCGTTTTGTTAGGAAATGCATGAATTTCTGTGAGTTCGTAAGGATGTCTGCACCTAAAGTTAAAATATTTTAAACATTCTGTTCAACACGGATGGCTCTAATGTATTTATTAGAAAAACTCTAAAAATATTCTGGCTTGCCAGGATTGAAAAAATCAGGCTAACTAGCTGGAAAACAGCTCCATCCAAGAGCTTTATTTCTAATGGATGAAAAGCTGAGATATGTTAATTAGACGAATGCAAACTAATCAAACAATATCCATTGTTTATCCTGGTCATTCCAAAGTGACAGAAATCTGTAAGACATCTTCCAATGTCTTGGTGGTGACACCAGAAATGTGTTCTGTACCATTACCAGCAATCCACCAAGTTACTTTTCTAAAGTACTGTAGATTACTTAATATTTATTTATTCTTTACTAGATACATTTATCATTTGCTTTGTGTACAGCCAGCATGGGTACCATTCTCTCTGGGAAACTCTTCAGAAAACTCATCTTAATAATATAGTCAAACCTACAGAAGGAAATCTGCCTGAAATAGCTATAGCAATCAGACAAAGGGAGGAAACTGGGTCTGTCTGAAAATAATTTTTGAGGAGTTAAACAAGTTATATTAACTAAAAGAGGATTAATTAGATAATGTTTTGCAAAAATTTATTTAATGTGCCTATGTCACCTTGTCCCAAATATAAGGTTTTCTAACTACTTTTGATGTTAAGTAAAACAATTGCAGATAACTGATTTTGAAGGCATTAAATATATTTTGCAACCCCAAATTTAATTAAAATGCAGTGTTTAAATGGAATGAGACATTCCTGATGAGTTAGTGCAGTATAGATATCACATAGGGACACCAGTACTACTCTTGTAGTTGATTTTGCAAATGTCTTCAGCAAATTCCTCCTTTACTTGGCAAACACCTTCAGATCTGAAGGATATTTGTGGATACTTTGAGGTGGTGGCTGTAACTCTGCTATATGTTATTTCCACACATGGCTGATGGTATGGAGCAAACTGTAGACATCAGCAATTGTGGGAATTCAAAGGCTGAGTGTAGATCTTATACAAAACACTGCACAATGAGATGAGCTAATCCTTCAGGAAACCCTTCTCTACTGTCCCTTCACACCTTTGCCAAAGGAAAGGACTGTGCAGCTTAAAGCAGGAATTACCTTATTAAAGAATTTGTTCTATTCCTGACACAAAACCCACTAATATCACTAGAGCACATCCAAGGCTCACAGCCACATTCAGGATCTCACCAGCTGCCATCCTTCTGCCTGTCATTTAGGAATGGCTCTAAGCAGCCCTTGCAGATGGGAATCTGTGCAAACTGACCTGGACTGTGCTCCTCTGTCCTGGGAGCATGCAGCTGAATTAACTTTTCTGCAAAGTTGCACTTACTGCAGGGGCAGGCAAAGGCTAAAAAGAAAGGAGAGTGAGCAGAAAATGAAAGAACAATCCTCACTCCATCATGAGCATACTCTGTTCCACCGCTGTGCCTCTATCTCCATGAAGGGTACAGTAAGAGAGAGCTCCTGATTCCTCAAGGTCATGGTTACAGAGAAACGAGGTCATTACCCCAATGTAAGCTACCTGAATGACTCAGAAAAAGTGGCTGTCCCAGTCAGAAAATAGCCCACCAGCAGTCAGAAAGAAACCCCAAGTCTCTGAAGGCCAGAGCTTGATCTAGTTGTAATCTCAGTCATATTTGGATAATATCTTTTTTTTTTCTTTATCCTTTTACTTTTTTTATTTTTAAGTCTACGGTATGAATCTACAATAAAAGAACACTTAAATATTGCAGGCAATTAAACATGAACCTTATTTTTAATAATAGTTAATAGACAGGCAGATGTGATGCTCAGACATAATTTAAATGTCTGGAGTACAATAAGCGAGTCAGACTCAATCTGCCATAATAAGTAACTTTATTGCTGCCTAAAGGCTTTTGGGTTCTTAATATGGAGCAGATGTTTAGGACTTCCCTACTAATTATAGGAAGAACTAATTCTGTCCTCCCCCACAGATAGGTTTATGTTATCTGTTCTATTGCATTTTGGTTATTTGACCAACTTTGTCCACACTTTTCACAGGTTTGCCACATTGACAACCCTTTAAAGTAAATGTTTAGGGACAATATTTAATCTATATTTTATTACCTATATTGATAAGCAGGATTATTCATCTGCCTGAAGTTAAGGGCCAGTGGAAGAAGGGAAGAATCACAAGTTTACTTTATCTCTTCTAATAAGTCAATAAAATTGAAGTGCCTACAGAAACCGTAAGTTTCCTCACAATGAACTTACCAGCTACAGTACAAAGGCTGCTCAGCTAGGAAAGGAAATGAAAAACTCACCATGGAGTGAAGAAGTGTGAGGATGTCCCAGATGAGGATTTGTTAGGGAAATGAGGTTGTCTTAAAGATCCAAATAAAAGCATCAAGAATTGGCAAAAGCAGCACTGTGGCAAAGGACAGCCAGCCAGCATCAGCCAAACTAACAGAACATTCCAAATCTGCCCAGCAAACCTCCTTTGAGAGCTAATTGGTAAGCACGGTCCACAGCAAGAACAGTTTTAGGCAAAAATAAGAGTCGTGTCACAAGTTCTTAATGTAAAACCAGCCCAGTGCAGACAGCCTGCCAAACTCAAACCAGCTTCACCATTAACAAGAAGAAAACAGGTCTACAGACAAGTTCATGGGATTACAACGGTCTTGGAAAGACAACTACACTCCATGTGAACCAGGATGTAATAAAACTGTTATCTTTACTACATGCAAAGACTCAGTATTTGTTGTCACTGTAAATGATTATTTTACATAAACCAGTGTAGTGGTTTTAGCTAGGCCTCAGATTAGCAGGCTCAGAGAATCTATGTGGATTGGTAGAGACAGCTGTCACCTGACTGAGTAACCACGGAAGTATTTCATACCAGCTGACGCAAACTTAAGATATGGGGCAGCAGTGGGAGGTGTTAGTTCAGTTCCATCATGGCTGAACTAAGAGGAGAACGTCTTGCAGCTCTCCTAATGTGCCAGGCCCTGCTTCTTGCATTTTGTTTGAGTTCAGGGAAGTAGAAACATTTTGTTGTTACTCTTTCTGTTTCTTGCTAGGTGTCTTTTAGAGTGTTTATGAATCTAGAGTAATACACTTTGTATTAACTGGGGAGTGGGAAGTTATTTCAAGTTATACATAACTTGTGTAAGTGTGTGTATTATATTGTAGTTTTCTTTCAATTTTTTCTTTTCTGTATAAATACATGTAGTTAGTTTCAGCATAAACCTAGTTTAGAAGTTTTTTTCCCCTCTCTCTCTTCTTCTTCTCTGGGCTGGTTGGGGGCGGAGGAACCCTTTTTCTCTGTTCTTGGGCAGTTGGCATTTTGCCAGCTCAACCCTTAGACAACCAGTTAGTGTTTTATGCCAGACAACTGCCCACCAACAGCACTTGCACTGTAATGCAATGAAGCATCACAGCCAGGTCACCTGTGATAGTTGTCAGACTAGTAGTGTAATCTACCAGCAGGATGACTCAGTGTCTGTGATGCAATTCTTGAAAAAAAAAAAAAACAGGGAAAGTTCTACCTCAATGTTTTTGCAATGAAACAGTGGGACATACCAGCCTATAAAATATATCTAAAGTATTCCCCATTGGTTTTGCTCTCATTGCAAAATTTCTCTTCCACAAGCACAGTTTCAGAGCTCATATGAGAAATACATCTTGGTTTTTGGTAACTCCAAATCAGTTATTTACTCTATTGTTCAATATGAGAATTCATTTTTAAAAACTAATTGTCTATCAGTGATCTGGCTGAAACTCTACTCCAAAAGGATCTCCCAGATGAACAAAATAAGGCTGCTTCAGTTACTCAGTCTTTCTTGAGCCTGAAAGGTCATTCCTGATAACTCCCTGTCAGTACTGTAATCATCCCTCCCTGTGAAACAACGCAAAATGATTTTTGGACATTTTCCATTTTGCTGCCTTGGTAAGCAATGAAAATGTGCCACTTCACCAAATTCAGCGTTGTTTGGTTTTAGGTTAGCACAAATATTTGATAATGTCTAACAGTGAGCATGAGAAGCAGGCAAAAGCCACCTGAGATCTAAAACTAGACGTGTTTGGGCAGCAGCCTTTGCTTCCTGCTGCATGGTAAGAGGAGTGTATCCCAGTTGGAGTCGTCCTGTGATGGATGTGCTGCTCTATGTTATCATGTTTATCCCTCCACTATCAACTCACATCTGCTCTCTGACTGCCAGTGCTGAGTTAGAGGATCTGCTTTGTACACTTAATTAACTGTTTCATCTCTATCTCATGCTCAAAATCTCCCCTGAACTCTGAAGTGCACAGATATCTTTAGTTTCCTCTGAACTGCTTTGCTGCTTTAACTTGCCATAAAATGGCTGAACCCTATGGACAATCCATGTTTTTGTTGTCCTGTCACTGAGCAGCCAAATCCATCCTGACTTTTTCAGATGCTGAACTTCACACTGGAGTGCTATCAGATATAGCTAAGGTTGCTTTTTCAAACAATCAGATGTTGCCAGAAGCAGATTCAGATGGGAAGGACTGCTCTATACAGGAATTTTATAGGGTCAAATCATAGTGGGTTTATGGTGAGTGCTTAACTTGGCAAAATCTGCAAATGACAGTAATAGCATAACACGAGTTACTCTGATAATATCTGAAATCAAAAGCAGCCATTTTAGCCTTCTTTTACAGTCATTGTAAGAGAAGTGAGTTCTTACTCTCTGTGCTCCTTGAAGACGTAAACATCCATTAAGGCAATTTTATCATCACACAGGGCAGAAAATCCAAAATTGTAACACAATCTTAATGCTGTTATGGAGCCAAATCCTGCTAAATCCCAAACATACTCATCTGTTGATGGTGAGAAATAAAACAAAAGTAAGATCAAGAGTTGGGGGAAAATAAAATCCCTAACTTCTCAGTATTTTATGCTAATATATTTAAATTGATTAAAACTAGTCCCTTTTTTTTTAACTGCCACTGATATTACATATGCATAGAATGTTTTAGCAAGGACTTTATTATGGAGTCAGTTATTTACCTACCTGCTGTGCATGAAGTATTCATTAAATTAAATTAATTTACAACTAAAATAAATAAAAGAAAAAAGGCAACTAAAATCTACAAACAGAAAAGTGGGGAGATTTTCTTATGTTTCTCATTTTAACTAACTGCATCTTTGTTTTCTACCTCTTTTGACCATAACAGAAACAGTGGAAAATGTATTGCCATGTAGAATTTAAACCCTGTGAAAGGGGAAGTTAGATTCAATTTATTACACAGTGCTTTTACTTTGTTGTGCAGGTGGACTCAATAAATTAAAATGCTCATTAAACTGAATGGAACTTGTGGCATCATCTGGATTCAGGCTTTCAGCCAAACCCTTCCGTCCTGTAAAAGTTCCTATGGAGCTTTAGCTTCAAGGTGGAGTTTAGTTCAAACAGGGCACAGATGTGCTCAATGTGCTATTGATGCTTGTTCTTTATCTCACTGATTCGTGGATCTGTGTGTGGTTTCGTGGGGTATTTATCAGATTGGATCTTTTCAACCTTGTTTTTTGACCTAAGGAGTTCTTTTTTCTTCTGTTTATTACATTACATCAGCTGTCCATGGTGGTTATAAAAAGAGAATGTGGATAAGTATTTCTTTAAAAACACCAGTGAATCTCACTCTGGTGGTGTACAGCTTATTTTGGGGCCTCACATGGATAGTCTTCACTCCATGTCCAGAAGCTGAAACAGTAGTGCACTTCCTATCCCTGTATCTATTTGTGTTGTTGCATGAACCTGCATTTTCAGGGGAAACTCCATGACTTTACTACTTAATCATATGTTATGTCAACAGCATGCATAGAGATCTAAGAAAAAAAATCTTTGTAGGCCAAATAGTTGTTCCTATTAGAGCTCTTATTAGACTGCTGAGATGCACAGAGCAGTGGCAGAGCAGGGGAGATATGAGGGTGTATGAAAGAAAATAACAGGTACAGCCAGGTCTCGCTTTCTTGCAGCTTTCTGAATTTACAAGATTTTCTTCTGCAGATTTTGCAAGTTATAGCAATCCCCTTTCCTGGGGCTGACCTGAGCTCCTTAGGCTGAGGCTGTCTGCAGGCTCAGCAATCCACCTGAGGACAGCAAGTAATATACTGGAGTTACTTCTTGTGCTCCTTCTTGAAAGGATCACACCAAAGTAATTTAATAGTACCGGACACTACCCAGAAACATCTCACTGCATATATAAAGAGTTGTGAATGCTGCAGCAGTTCAGCTTGTCATAATGTTCACTAAACAGGTTGCTTAGTTAAATCACTTAAAGAAAATACCTGTAGCCATCAACCTTTTCTTTAAAATATTCCAGATTGTCACTCTCTGCCTCTGCCCCCCATTACAGCTGCTATCACCTACAATGTCATCTATATTTACTCCTTCACATCTTCCTCCACTTTCACATCTTGCCCTCCTAGTCATTGCAGAGAATCTGTAGCACCAGTGATTTATCCTGCTACCTTTGATATCACTTTCAAACTTACTGTCTTATAGCATAGAAAAATCTGACGTTTTAATGATGCAGCTACTTTGAATTGCCCAACAGCTTTTCTCTGGAAGTTGTTCTGATCTGTGCACACGTGACTCTTTTTATGTAGGGCAAGGCATTAGAGTACATTTGAAAGCATTCGTCTGTTTGGTTCTAACTAGTCCTGGTTTTCTCTAAAACCAAAAATAGAGAAACTTCTCAGGCAAGTTACTGGAAGAGAACTATATAATTTTAGGATGCCACAGATCTAACCTGCAGCCAAACTAAATTTATCTCCCAGAAAAGGCATATCTCAAGTCCTTCCACTGTTTAGACAGGAAGGCCAAATTTTTTAAAAGCTCATTCCTTCATTGTATCTTTCGACTCAATTATCTGATTACTAAATTGATTTTGTAACAGGCCCAAGGTACTACATGTTTCCTTTGTATATCTCTTTTCCTTTTTGGACAGTCAGTCTATGTAGGAGCGTGCTGGGATCACAAATGATTTTTTTCTTCCACTCCTACAACTATTATAGTTAATGGTTTTCAATTATTAACCTTGTGACAGTATCAGCTTCAGAAGAACTTTACTGGAAAAACTTTGCTCCAAAAATCAACATATAAACTATTACAAGTTCCAAGGCAAAGCCTATTCTTGGGGACCTGCATCTTTATTTCACTGTCTACTTATAATAACAAAGGCAAGACTTTAAAAAATAAAAAAAAAATCCATCCCAAAATATGAAACTGCTTTTGTCTTTTTGTCTTTTCTAAAAATCTTCAAAGTTTCCAAATTTTCAGTTAGTGACCAACCTTTTCCAAATTCACACTCAAATTTTCACGTTGAAGTAGGTCTGTCCAAAGATTTAGTTGCACTCTGAATCTATATCCTAAACCTGCAT
>VWZD01008612.1:1129710-1232551 GCA_013396695.1 Sakesphorus luctuosus
ATCCAATGTGTTTTGATATATTGGAATTTCACAAGTGTTTTTAAAATAGCTTTTCATCAATGAGTGTCCCTATGTGCCATGACTGTTCTGATATCAAAAAGTTGGTCTTTGTAACTGGTAATACAATTATTTTAGTGTATGAAATATCACTGATTTCTAAATGTTTTTCAGGTATTTTAATGTTATCAGCAAGACACAGTTTCAGCTCATATTTTCCTTTTATATAATTATACCTACTAATGTGTTTGTATGTCATTAAATGTCATTTTTATTACAATAATTTTCTCTTGGTTTTGACTTCTGTATTTGCAATAGTGAAAGCCAGCTGTCAGTGCTTGAACCCTTTCAACCTTTTAATGAATAGCTCAATAAACATGTAAGTCCCTGCCATACTATTTACATTCACAATAAACATACCAATCTTATTCAAAGTCCAGTCTTATACCCAAAATTTATTCCTCTCTACAGGTGAAGTATTCATATAGGCTGAATATGGTCATGGTTGTACCCATTCACAGTACCGAATCCTTCCCCCAAACCTTTATACACAAAACGGCTTCCCCCAACATTAAGGTGGATGATAATATTTTGCATTCTGCATCAGTAGTTGACAGTGAATTTCAGTTTTCAATCCTTTTTTTAATTTTATCACAGCTGAAAATAGTTCAATAATAATATCATTTGGTCTTTGATCAAATATAGAAAAATATATTTGGAAAAATATAGAAATACCAGTGTCAGATGGAAGTACCTTCAGAAGAGCATGGCAGAGGAAGATTTATGAGGATGTAAAGCATCCAGCCAGCTCCATACAAAATACAGATGACTAAAATTTCCTACTCCATTTTGATTTGTTGTTATCTATAGATAAAGAATATCTACCTGCACTGGCAAAAGAAAGGTAAAATTTTCCTCTGCTCTGAAAAAAAGCCATTACTTGGTGTCCATGAAATGCAAGACCTTAAAAAAATAACATGGCAAACAACATTTATACTTCTCTGAGAACCCAACATTTTATTCTGAATCACATAAACAGTTCTTAGTTGGAGCTGCCACTGAAATAGTATTTCCCAAAATATCACAATCTGAAATGTGAAGTACAGCTGAGACCTGCAGTGTGTCACCTGAAAAGCCTGGAAAACAGAAAGTTGTTTGTCTTACTCATGAGAATCACCACAGCACCAAAAGATTTCTACTTGTGCACCACATATTAATATGTAAGAAATATTAACCTAATTCCAGCTGCCAAATTGGCTCTAAGTTTTGGTGGGTTTGTTTGTACTCCACTGCTTGTATTTATTAACAGTTACATTTCTTTTCATTGTAAGTCACATCAGCTTATATTAAGGGTTTCTGCAAGAACATAGGCTGTACACTTTGTTATACTGACATTTATTGTCAGTTTTATTTGCACTTTTATGTGTGTCATTTCAAATACTTGCTCTATTTCTGTTTTTTTTCTAACACAGTATGTTTATGTGATGGCACACTTTGCAGAACAATTCCTATTCTAAAAATCTGATTTATGCCAGTCAGATGAGACCAATGGAAGTTCTAATGACAGGCAATATTTCATATGAGGTGGTGAATCTCTTATAAATACAGCACACATTGCCTGCATATTACAGTGTCAAAATTGCCAAATAAAATTTGCTAGACTTGTCAGCAAAGAATGAAATAAAATTCTTCAGTGATGGCAGTTCAAATATTCCATTTAGGTAGTAAGCACCACTGATTTGGAAGCTATTTAACCACATTTGCTTGCACTGCCAAGTAGAAATCAAGAAACTTTGAAGTTATTCACTAGTTTCACAGTAACATCCACAAAGAGCACCCCAGAAGGCCCAATCAGTAAAACCTTCTGGGAGGTAAATACTCAGCCCCTTCCAGCATTCAGGGTGCAGAGTTCCCATTTTCACCAATCAGTAATTATTCTCCAGGACCAGCAGCAGCTAAGAATTGGCAACAACTAGTACTGTATTTATAAATGCTCTACATTTTTTCATTATGTAGCTAATGAACTGAGTGAGAGCTGGAAGTCTTGAGAATAGAAGACTAAATAATTGCTACAACCCCCAGAAAATGTTGTCCAACATTATATAACCATGCTATATATACTTGAACAAGAGAGGGGTTTGGCCCTGAGCAGACTGGGTTTTTTTACAGAAACTCAGTCCCTGTCGATGTTTGTTTCCTAAGATTTAAAAATTGTTACTGTATAAATAAAGATATATTTAATATGAAGAAATAATCAAAGAATGTGAAGAAAGGAGGTAAATAAAGGTGTCATATCATTCACTGGTGATACCAAAGCATTTCAGAGTACTAAAAAATGAGAGCTTACTGAAAAATGCGCAAAAGGACCTTAAAGTATTGAACAATCTGATGACAAAATATAAGGCAAATATTAAAAGCAATGCACTGAAAGGCAAGAGTCCTAACTGCACACAGGCAGTGATAAACTAATGAAAGAGGAAAGAGCTATAACTGCAAAATTAGCCAGAAGTGCTCAAAAAACCAGTAAATCCAATACTTTAGGAAAGGATCAAAACCCAAACTAAAACCTTATGATAGTTCTGTATGGACCTGCAGTCTGCTTGAAACCAAAGACAGAGAAAGGGAGAACAGACCAGACCTTTCTGGCATGAAAAAGAAACGATTGCAGAGGTATGACAGATGTCTTCATAAGATACAACATGAAACAGCTAATCTCAGATGGAAGGTTTTAAATAAAGCAATGGTGGAACTTAATCACACCTACTGTAGTTAAATGTTATTACTAATTGACTCAGGAGTGGTACAGATATCAACAGTTTACCTGAGTTAAAAAAACTCACAGAATTAAAACTTTCCCTTGGGTTTGTTAAACTCAAACATGACAGTTCTGGTTGAGAGAATTCATTTAACAGTTTGCATTATACTCCTATTAGCCTGAGGAAAGCCAGAGAATATAATGCTACCTTGGAAAAAAAAGTAAAAAAAATTATGCAAAATAATATAACTGAAATCTTAATGGGAATATAGTCCTGAGAAATTCAAGTGGGAAAAAAAATGGTCACAGTAACACCAGAAGATATTTTGATGTAACTGATGTCTACAAAACATATGAAAACATATTGAAAACATTATAGCAGAGAGGCATATTCAAATTCTGTATCTCTTTTCAAGATGATCAACTTTATCAAGGAAGTTGTGGTTTTTTTCTGAAAAAGTTTGCTGTAGTATTCAGTTAGTGAGATAAGATTCACTACCTTAGTTAGCTCTGCTTTGAAAATTAGAACTGCAGCAACAGTGTAATGAAGCATACAGTATACTCTTTCATTTCCTAAAATGATTAAACAAAAGTTAGAGCTGAATGTCAGGAATTTCAGAGAAAGCTGTTTGAAGAACAGATTGTTTTATCAACTCCAACTCATTTAAGCCATTAGGATCCTTAGGAATAGCTACCAGTTGTGTTCATCAGTCCATGAAGGTTATCAAAACACTTTCTCAGATGAACACTTGAAATAGTCAATGAAAACCAAACATCACTTTCTTAGACTTTTGTTCTCTTAAAGCAGTAGTCACTCATGCCAGAATTTAAGGCATGGAGAGTTGGAACCTAAGCAATCTTGGATTAGTAATTTCCTTTCTTTTACTTGACATTCCTTCTTTTCCACCCTGTCCAGAAACAGGACACTGAATTAGGCTGATCAGTATGATCCACCACAGGGGCTCTCATACTGTGCAGTCAGTTTTCAGTTTTATATTACCTTCCTGCACAATCTGTGCTAACTTGTAGTCTTCACATGAACAAGCAAACAAACACCACCCACACCCACCCCAGCCCCTCACAATATTAACAAAAGAATTTTGTACGCATAAAATCTCAAACATGACCACTTAGGAAAAAGAAATGGGGAAGGAAGGAATATTGGTTTTATTTTTCTTATAACCACATCCTAGTTGAACTATTGCAGAGTATTGTATTAATTGCTTTTACTGTTAACAGTGTTTTCTTTCTTACTTACTTCTTGGTCTTTAAATTTCCTTTAAAATTTCCCTTTGGATATCCCAGTGCTTTGTGAATAAGGTTTCTGTACCTGCTATGGGTAGTAAACCTGCTCCAGGTACCTATGCAGGGTACTTCAATTTGGATTTCTTATCTGAGGGGATGTCAGGCTGTTAAAATCAGTGGGTGATGCTGTTTTCTTCTGTAAAATATAAAAGTGGACAAAGATTAATCAGCGCCATGTCATGAGTGCTGACAAACATTTATTAGTAAAATCAGCAAATGTTAGAAACACTGTGTAGTCTAGTGCTGGAGTGGGTCCAGAGAAGAGCAACAAGGCTGGAGAAGGGACTGGAGCACAAGTGCTGTGGGGAGAGGCTGAGGGAGCTGGGGGTGTTTGTGCTGGAGAAGAGGAGGCTCAGAGGTGACCTCAGCACTGTCTAGAACTACCTGAAGGGAAGTTCTGGCCAGGTGGGGATTGGTCTCTTCTCCCAGGCACTCAGAAATAGGACAAGGGGGCACGGGCTCAAGCTCTGCCAGGGGAAATTGAAGTTGGAGATCAGAAAAAACTTCTTTGCAGAGAGAGTGCTCAGGCATTGGAATGGGCTGCCCAGAGAGGGGGTGGATTCCCCATCCCTGGAGGTTTTTCAACTGAGCTTGGCCGTGGCACTGAGTGCCATGATCTGGTAAAGGGACTGGAGTTGGACCAAGGGTTGGACTTGATGATCTCGGAGGTCTTTTCCAACCCAATCGATTCTATGATTCTAATGGAGCACAATAGAGCCTCCAAAGGCTACCAGGAGGCCCTAGGGCTGTCACTCAATTGTCCTGCATGCAGTATTTTGCACTGCCTAGTAAAGAACTGCACTCTGAATCCCCAGCTCTGTACTGGAGTTCAGTACTTCCATCCTACCACTTTGTATACAGGCAAGTGTGGGTGCTGCAAACAGAGGATCAGAGAGTGCTCTGAGATTGGTTTCCTTAATGGGTATGGGCAAGGCAGCAAAATTTCCCAACAGTAAAGATGATATTTTCAAAAATAATAGTTATATATTCTGGTCTTCTGCAACAGGTCCAAATACATACACTTACTGAAATTAAAGTAATTCATCACATTGATCTAAATGACAGTGATGCATCAAAGAAAAAAGAAATCCTTACATCTTCCTGGAAAGAGCAACAAAGCAAAACAGAAATTACTTCTAAATATAAAGCATTGATCAATATGATTTGTGGGAGACTAATTTACCTGACTGCCTAGTCGAAATTTCCATTTGTATTAAAGAGGAAATTTTCTGGCCTGCACATATACAAACTGTAATTTTAGGCTAGAGGCTGCCATCATAATTTTTAGAGCAAAGAATCTTACCCATCAAGTACCTTTTATAGTGAAAAAAAAAAAAAATTATACATAATCTCATATGTAAAGAGTGCCTTGGCCAGCTTGGATATCTGAGCATCCATAGTACTGCTACTGCACAGAACTGATTAGTGTGACAGGAATGAAGTATGTTAGTGTTGCATGGGTGCAGTTACGACACAGACAGATAGACATAATCACCAGATGACAACAGATTTTCATTGAATTCTGTGATGTAAATAATGTCCACTGAAATTCCCCCATTTTAAATTAAAAGGAAGGCAATTATTCACTATAGATTTGGGGAAGATAATTTTATATGTTGATGACATTTAATGAAACATTAATTTCTTCTGCCTAATTGAAACAACGCTACCAACACATAAAAAAACTGTTCTGGCTAAACCTAAGACAAAAAAATCTGTGCTTTGCATTTAAGAAGAGTGAAAGAAAAAAGCCTATTTTTACAGTGAACCAAATCTCATTGTGGGTTATTAAGCTGTTTGCATTTGGAAAATAAATAGATAATTTATACATATAGCTCATAGTATAGCTGCATCCCTGTACCAATGAGGCAATAAAGTAAGGGCACAAAGGTCTAAAGAATCTTTTTCCCATGCATCTGTTACCCACTTCAGCACTTTTAGCTGCTCACAGATGTATGCAGTTGGGAACTTTTGCATCATAACAAGCAGAATGTAGATACTTGTGAAACATCTGTATTCATAAACCATAGAATCATACATTTGTTTAGGTTGGAAAGGATCGTTCAGACCAACAAATAAGCTAACACTGCCAGGTCCATCACTAACCCACGTCCCCACGTGCCACATCTACCCAACTTTTAAATACCTCCAGGGATGGTGACACCACCAGTTCCCTGGGAAAGCATGATACCCTTTTAAGTGAAGAATTTTTCCCTAATATCCAGCCTAAACCTTCCCTGGAACAATTTGATGCTGTTTCCTCTTGTCCTGTCACTTGTTACCTGGGAGAAAAGACCTGTTGTAGCCACGTGGTTACAACCTCCTTTCAGGCATGAAAATCTTATTTTCTGTGTAAGTCTTCAATGAAAATTTGCTATGAGATGTTTACAGTGGAGTACACACCAAAATCTTGCCTTTTTACCATCTTAATTTTCATAAATTAGAGATTTAGTGACATACCTAACTTGAACACAGATGTATGTTAACACTGCAGAAGGAAAAGGCATGTGTGTGATTTAAGGAAACCATGCTGGAAATGCACATAATACAAAAGATTTTGCAACATCTGGTCTCTCCTTAACTATATGGTCCTGGTTTCAGAACTGCCTATTACATTGGTAGGTTATTTAAAAGTGAATTTTAACAGGGTTGTATGTTGCAGATGAGAAGTAAACCTCAGTTCTTGTCTCTGAAAATTAGAATTTATAGTTAGTAAAACAAGAACGAAATGAGGTAGTTATACAAACCATCTTTTACTTCTCAGATCAAAAATATCTAATTGACTGTTCATTGTTTTGCAGACCAAAATTTAACTGCTAATAATAAAGAATAACAAATTTAAAATGATCTCAGAATCCAGTAGCTTTAATGTGGTTTGGGGTTTCCTGGAATCTCTTTGGACCCTGAATGTTGGCTTGTAAGGAGCCAATATTTTATTCACTGCCTCATCAGAAGTAAATATTCCTGTGCTTGCTCTTCCACTTTTAAATATTTATACATATGTTTCTTCTTACAGACTTGGAATATTTCTGTTGACAGCAGTGAGACTACTGACATATGGTTAGAGAACAGACATCTATTTCTTTAACTCAAGGTATTATCCAGTCAAATAGTTTTAGTTATAAATGATTTACAGGGCTGTTACTAACAGCACATTACTTCACTACATCTTCCCAAGAATATACCCTGTACAGTGACATCCACACACCCTGTAAGCTCCAAAAGGATGCTGTGCCATAACCCTGGTGCTGTGAATAATGCAGAGGATTTACTGGCTCTCTGAGAATTCCCAGATGAATAGTAGGCCAGTGACATGTGCAGAGATCATCACCCTGTGCCTTTTAGTTCCTTCAGAGCAGAAACTGTGAAAAAGAGTCTGCCTCTTACCTAATTTCATGTGACACTGTGGAGATGCTGAGGGTATTAGTTTTCCCCTGCCTTGCTGATCCATTAAAAACCTATCCTCTATCACAATTTCATTACATGCAGCAGTTTGGGGGGTTCAAAGAACCCCACAGAGAAGTTTGGGTGTTTATGTACTCTTCAAATCCCTGTGCTGTGCTTAGTGGAGAACAGCAGAGGCCCTATCCACCCTTGTATTGTGGCAAAAAAGGACAAAATCAAATACACCTTCATATTGTCCTTTCCAGAGATAACAGTGAAACTATTAATAGCTACGTTTTACAGGCCATATTTCAAAAATACCCCCCTCAAAAACAAATGCTCAAGCATGACCTTTAATTCTCCCTGAATCAGCAGTAAAAGACCTTTCCAGAAATATTTAGCCCAATGGCACTCATTTAGTATTAGCCCTTGCTCATTCAAGCTTCTTGAATATGTCTGGAGGGTCCTTAAACAAGTTTTTTGACACTATTGATGGAACCTTCCCGACAGCTCATTAGGCGAATTCATGAGCTTTTCCAAACATGCCTAGAGACTCATGTTCATCAGAGTTCAGTGGTAGCTGAATGTGATTGCAGTGGGAGTTAAAAGTGATTGCTGCAGCCCAAATTAAAATGTAAAGCAATTCCAGTCACACAACCTTTGGCAAATCAAACACACAAACTGATTTAAAAAAAAAAAAATAGTGTTTCAATTGTAAGAATAGTTTACCAAAAGAGAATGTTATGTTTTCTCTTAATGAAAATGAGCAACATATTTATATCACTATCTAAAAGCTAAGTGGAAAAAAGACCATTTTAAGAAAGTGACAGCATATGAAAGAGACTCCTTGTTGTGGAGATTATTAAAACATATTTTTAATGCAAACTGCCATGAGCTCCAGATGGAATTTCTAACGGATTTTACCCTTCTGATAATATTATTGCTGTTAAAAGTGTTTCAATGAAAACCCAAAGTATGGTGGTAATTACAGTGCTTCAGAGGGAAGTGATTCTCAAACTTGAAGTCAAGGTCAAGGGGCAACAACATTCCCATTAATACCAAAAATTTCTCTTCATATGATTTTCATATAACCTATAGCTGTACATTTCATATCTACTATAAGTAGAGGGGGTAATTTCACTATAAATTAGCTTAGATTGGGATTGTTGTTTTGCAAATGTTTGTTGCCTCAAAGAGATAGAAAGAAGAAAAGAGAGTACAAAGAGCTTTCAGGAAAGGTTTATACACTGTAGAATAAGGCAATGTGGTTGCTGTTACTGAGGCCAAACTCACACTCACCCCTTGACTACCCAGCTCATCTGCATTCCCCAAATCCCATACTGGGAGACACATATGGCAAAAATAAATAAAATTGTGTAGAATTCTACAAGGGTACTTCCTTATTACATAAATATCAGAGCATTTCCATAAAAAAGTTAACCTATATAAAATATATCTAGAAATAGGCATAATAGAGAAAAAAATATGACAAATACACAAAAATATGGGAAGATTCTCTCCAGAGGCTCTGTAGAAATCCGTAGAAACTCACCAGTCTCATGGGCTACCTTTGACACAGCATGAACCTAAAATCTGTCTCATACACCAGCTTAGCCATTGAGGAAATATGTGCACATGACTGATTCATTCTTGCAAAGTGCAAGTCCTATTAAGAAAGAAAATACAGCAAACTTCCACATTTGCTAGAAAAAGTGCAAAAACTATGCCTCATACTTTATAACACCCAACATTTTATTTCTAGCCGAAGAATAATTTATAGTTTATGATCTTCCTTCCCTATTTCTCTGCTTCTTTTTGCTTCCTCCAACAGCAGAAGAGACTAACAAGACTGGTGCTGGCAGCAAGAAGCAGAATTCAGTCCCTTTCTGCACCACTGGCTCCCTCTCTTGAGAACTCAATGAATTAGAACTTCATCAGCTCACAAATATGAAGATACAGAGGCTGACCAATAATGCATCACCCAAGGCCTGCAGCAGCATCCCTTAGCAGCTGATGTGGAGAACAGTTTTGCCTTATCACAGCAGTAATGAAATCTACAGGATTAGATTTCTGGGTGTCTCTTTCCCTCTCATGTCTGTTAATGAACACAATGTAAAACACACTGTCCTTTCCAAAAGCCTGTGATCCAGCAACTTCCAGATGAGAGCTGCTCTCACATAGCTAATGCATGGCACAAACACCAGCTGTTTAGGAGAACATGCTTCAAATAACTTTTGAAATCTGTATTCTTAGTCTTACATCCAGTGAACAAGCTGAGAAAGAAATTACGTCTGATTTAAGGGTTTCACTTTCTCTGAATTGATGGCTTGAAACACACCGATCCTCAGACTTTTAAGCACATGCTTAAGTTTCAATATTGTACTAAAATACATGAACTTCATGGGAAATAACCAGAGCTATATCCAGAAAAACTGCTTTACTGTTCTATATCTCAGAGTGAGCACAGAGAATCAGACCTGGAAGAAAAAGTTCGACAACATTCACCAGCCTGAACACAACACAAACTGCATTTCTAACTGCACTCTCTAGCTGTTAACTCCCTTATTAAAGTAAGATGAAGGAGAAATGACTGTTCTCAGGACAAAATTTGTGAGTCAGATATTCCATGTAGAGAAAAATATGTTTAAGAGGTTTCATGACTGACTCTCTGCACCTATATGAGTGACTGGTGGCCTGCCCTAACACTAACTACTGTCAGTGCCTTTTACAGACATATATTACCCACTCTTTGTGTAATATTTAAAAAAGAAAAGAGCAAATCCTTCTCTTAAAAATTAAACCAAAAATAAAACTCTACAAATTTTCTAGTCAATAGTGTTAACATTCTCTCCTCTGTCTGCCTTCCCTGCTTTTTAAGATCTCCCATGAAAATGCAAACCCATGAACAACTGTGTATTCTGAAAATGTGCTCCACTCCGTGTTTAACCTTCCTACCTTTGTAGCCCTGAAACTGTGAGACTCGTCAGCATTGAACTCAGTGATGTTCCTCAGCTCAGCAAATATTTTATTTTTCACCAGAGACAGAATACAGGTGAGCATGACAAGTTGAAAAGGTTTGCAGTATAAGTGGCTTTTTTCCTTCCACTTCTTTCCTTGTATTTTTTCCATGTGTTACATAATCAGGAGACAACGTTTTCTACTGTAACAAAATGTTTCTGCATTTATTTTTCTAAAGGTACTTTACAGGGTCTCATGTTTTTGCTGGAACGGTAGTTCAATTAATCTTTGTGAATTCCAGGAAAAGATGGAACCTGGTTTTGAAATGTTTGATTTCTTTTCATCCCTGTATTGTCCTTCACTTCTTGAGGGCTTTCATATGAAATTCCATTCAGGCAGATGTCGATGGAAGATGATGAGCTGCATGGCAATGAAATCTCTGTATCCTCCCTGCACATCTCTCCAAGGCCCTTCCTGCATTCCTCCCTGCCTTAGGATCTCTGCCTCTGTGCCTTTGTAAGCATAAAGGCCTAGTCAACAGGAAAGTTATACTTAGTAACATAGAACTCTAAAGAAAATTAGTTTGAAATTATAATTGACTAATTATGTGGCCTTTGTTTGTTGTTCAGCTCTTCAGCATTTTCTCACAAACTGAAATCAATTAGGCAGGATTATGGCACTCACTCATTCCAACGTTTTTATGTAAAAAAAAAAAATAAATAAAAAGGCAGCAGTCTGAAATTTGTCTTTTAAAAATCTTACAAAATATTCTTGGATCTCTGCCTGCAATGCTTATGCCCTGTTGTGCTGTCAGATATCAGGGTGGTTGAAGTCCCTCAAGATGACCAGGGCTTGTAAACGTGAGGCTGCTCCTTACTGTTTATAGAGGGCTCTGATCTGCTCAGTTTTCCTGCTCAGGCAGCTCATAGCAGATCCCTCCTGTAACATCACCTGTCCCTGCCCTTCCTTTAATCCCAACCCTTAAGCTCTTGGTTGGCCCCTCATCCATCCCCAGGCAGAGCTCCAAGTGTCCAGCTGGCCATTGGCATCATGTCCCTCATGTCCCCTGCCTGTCCTTCCTGAAGAGCCTGTATGCTTCCATTCCAACACTCCAGTCACAGGAGCCATCCCACCATGTCTCTGTGATGCCAAAGAGATCCTGCCCTGCAGGTGTGTGAACGTCTCCAATTCCTCTTGTTGATTCACCAGATTGGACTGGCCCCTCCAAAATCCCTCCCTTTGGGTGAATTGACAAAAAAATTACCTGCCCTCCATAGTCTCTGCTCTAGAGCAGTCCCTGGGCATGTCTAACCTTAGTTTAGAGTGAGAGTTAGGGCAGGGAATCCAATAAACTACATCTAATAGAGTACCCGACCCTTAATGCTGCAAATGTTCTCATTCCTTTTCCTCCTTTCTTTTATTTTTAAAAAGTTCACAGGAACATTTATTCCAACCTCTGAACATAATCACTGAGTTTCATAAAGAACAAGATTCCCACAAGGCCTCATAAAAGTTATTCTCGGTGTTACAGTTCTACTTCAAAGGGGAAAAAAAAGCCATTTTACAATAACCTTGCTGTCATAGAGTGCTTACAGCCAGGGTGTTCACTGGGAATAATCCATAATAAAAAGGAACCCTTTGGGACTTTCTGTCCAATTGCCACATATAAAACAAAGCAGGAAATAAAGTGTTGGATGTTTAGCTGTACATTCAGATACCAACATCCGCAGAGTCAAAAATAAGGGAAGGAATAAAAACATAGTCTAATTAGATAGCAATATCTGAAGTGCTGCTCTTTTGGGGGTTTATTTGCTTTACATCATATCTTTTAGTTTCAATTTCTTTTTTTTTTTTGTCTGAAGCTCTCATTACTTCCAGTGCACTCTGAACAGCTGCACTAATGCAGCTCCTTTGAACTCCATGTGCACTGGAATCTGCCATGTGCAACTGCTGGGTGGACGGTGAGGAGTGGGGAGACCTGAAGCACTGAGGTGATGGAGCCCAAAAGAAACCCCACAGTTCTAATTCTCTCAAACTTTATGCCTGTTGCACCTCTGGAGAGAAATATCATGACACTTTACTTTGATTCTGAGCTTTTTTTAAAGCAGGTACATATCTAAAGACCTGGGTGGCTACCACATGAATCTCAAAAAACTAAATCCATACATAGGAAAAGTCCATAAAGAATTGGGGTTTTATTTTTGCATCAGCTAGCAGCTTCATTTCAGGTCCACCTCATCCTGACACTGCCTTTTGGTCTCAAAACAGGGTGTTTTTATTAACTTACATAATGGGAAGCCTCACTCCTTTTAGAGGATAACTGCCCTGTCCCCTGAGAACCCTCTTATACCTTGTCTGTGAGCACATCCAGCACAGCAGCATCTGGCTAAACCACGTCCTATTAATCACCATATTCCACAAGTTTCTTCTAGTGTTAAATACATTTGGCGTGTACATTCAGAAACCTCTATGCTCCAGACTTTTCTTCCTCATACACCTTCAAATCATGAGGACCACTGAAGTACTTTTAACCAGCAGTGTGAAAGCACACTTGTAACACAGAGGCCTGTGGGTATTGTTATGCATATGTTCTAGGTATTTGTCTGAAATAGCCACCCCATTTGCTGTTTTATTGAACTTGCGTCTTTCTACTTATTGCTGCTAATGAAACTATTAAAATTTAAAAATGATAGCTCAAAAATTCTAATTTTTTCTTCAAATTCTGAATCTTTTTCTATCTCATTACTTCTTATCAAAATAGCTGAACAAACCTTCTCTAGGAGGAAAAAAAAACCCATAAGTTGATGATCTCCAGAAATGAAGAAATTCCTCAAGAACTGTGTAATTTAATTTTCGGAATAAAAATTAACTTAATTTCCATAGTGCAAGACAATGTAGCAAAATGTATTAAAATTTCCATGTGCATTATATTTTAAAAAGAACTAATTACACTGATGAAAATGCTTTTTATTCTTTTTAATAATCATATAATGATCACACAAGAGGCTCCAGAGTTCGAATGACGAAGCAATAATTCATCCATGGCACTGTTGATGACACTTGGCTTTTGGCCTCGTGTTTAAACCATGTTAGCTATAAATTATTATTTTATAATTCATGCTTTGCTGCTAAAGATATTATTGGAGCATAATAACTTTAAGTTTGTATTGACTACTGATTTTATTCACCCAGTTAAGTAGGTATTTTCAGCACCCTTACAATTAATGCTTGGATTAGAAAATGAAGAAAGATGATATGTACTTGAGAATTTTGGATAAGAATTAGAGACCAGAGAACCACAGAACAGAGAGAAATAGGATGAGACAGGATTTATGGGAGTGCTACACCAACAAAAAATCATTGTTGCCTATAATAGACATTTCTAAGATGATGAATAAACATCAGCTAAAAGATGATGTTTAACAGTCTGTTGCAACTATAGAAAGACTTTTCTGCTGCTTGGGAAATGAAGACTGTCAGAAAACTGTTACCTTCACAATATGTCTGACCATATCAAGTAAGAAAACAAAAAATCAAACTTTCGGTGGCAACATTTACTTTACAGCAGCCTTCTAAACTAACTTGGGTTGCTGAGCTTAAGTAAACTATTCCAAATCATTATCAGCAGTGATTATACACCTGTAGGACATGCTGTGCTAAAGGGCCATATTTGCCATTTGGAAAATTTCTACTCTAGAAGCAACATTTGACAGACAAATATAGAATGACAAAACAAAAAGAGAAAGAGCTTGAAGTCTGTACAGACACATAGGGAACAAGACGTTATGCCTGTTCCCATTTTATATGGATATGCCCAAGAAAGGAATGCTCTGAAGCTCCTGTTTGGGTGTGAGGGTGACTTGGAACCACCTTTGTCAGAGCACCTGGTCATTACTATAAAACTCTTTGGTTAAATGGCACAGAAGACAGAGGATCTTTTCCAGACACTGATGGCCAGAGGCCTCTTCTTGGCCTCTTTGGGAATTCAGCACAAGAGACTAGCAGGCTGCCTCCAACTTTCCACATTTCAGGGAATTTTTCCTCTTGGAAGACATAATGCTGCTTATGGAGATTTTGCTTTTCATAACCTGTTCTTTTCTCTTTCAGCAGGAGTTAAAAAATTTGATATCATTTCAAGCAATCTGTAGACCCTTTCTTCCATAATTGTATTATCAAATTATTGTAGCTATCAGCAGAGAAAAGAAACAGTGAAATAAAAATAATTCTGTTGTCCTGCATATATACTCTGAAAATTAACAATGCAAAAGACAATGTTCTCAAAACACAGTTCACAGCAGTATCTCTACTATCTTTTATATATCTGCAAGTGACAGTGACAATATTAAACCTGAGAATTTGCAAAGATCAGAATGAAAAAGAAGAGAAAAATATGTCAGAGTTGTGATCGCAAAGTAGAAACCATTTGTGCAGCATTTGGCAAAGTCTTCTTGGTATCCAAACATATTTACATGCTTTAGTAATGCAACTAAACATGTAGGTATAGACTCTGTAGAAGACATCATCTTTTAGACTCAGAGGGTCTGGATTAATGAACAACCTTCCCCAAATCTGAACTGCAGTAAATGCTAAGCACAAATAAGTGATTCTGTATAAAAGTGGGTTGTGTTGTTTCAGTGGCAAACTCCAAGTCTGAACTAATAAGTTATTTACCAAAAATCAGATTTTAACAATAGTTAAACAAAGATCAGAAGCATGAAGTACAGAGAGAAAAAGAACCATTCTTCTGTATTTGGGGCTGATCACAAACTAATTCTAAAAAATTCACAAGTACATCATATTTCATTCCAAACTCCTTACAAGTTTGGTTACACCCCTACAGGTGTTCATCTTTACTCAGAGTTTATATATTATCAAACAGAAAGCATAGAAAACTACAAACCTACTTTTAAAGACTTTCCGATTAGCATTTAATGGAAAAAAAAATCTGCCCAAACAAAGACCAATCCCCGAAGAAACAAAACAAAATAAAACAAACAACCCCTTCAAACCAAAAAAATAAAAATAAAAAATAATCCCACATTCTGACTCTGGAGAATACAAAAAGTAAAATTTATTTTCTTAAAACTATCCTGCATTTTTCTTGGAGAATTTAATACATGCTCTTTAGGTAAAAGTTTCTTTCAAGTTAGGTTAAAGGATTTAGACAAAAGATATCAATACAGAGGATATTTAGTCCTGTAATTAATACAACTAGACTAATGGCAATGTTTCTTGTCTCAGATGATAATATGTCAAATAAGTTCCTGTTATTCCAGCATCACTTCTTATTCTGCAGAATGCTGTGGTTTCATTAATCATGCTGAAGTACAGCCATTGTTTTTGAAATGTTTCCTGTGCAGTAAAATTGTTTTTTACTCTCTATTGGTATTTTATTCTCTGATGCTTAAACTATTTTCTATTTTCATACTTGGAGCTTTTGCCTTCATTTTTAAAGCCTGTGCCAGTCTTTGTTCACATTGCAAAGCAGCCTAATCATTTCCCCAGCTACAGCTCTGACACTGAGCAATCATTCATGTCACAGCATATTGAGTTTATTTACACATAATTGTACCATATCAAGCTTTCCATTATCCTACACCAGCAATCTCAATAGAATCACACACAGTTGATAATGATGCTATCCAGAGGGTTTCTCCCCTATTTCACAGCACAAAATTCCTTTTTGCAGCTTACTGCAACCATTCAGGGCAATATCAAGGTTTCTGCCTCACATAAGTAGTGTCTTGATTCCTGTTCTCATAAAAGCATGAAACAAAATTCTGTCTGTGCAACCTATCACCATGAGGTGCTGGCAACAGACTCCTAAGAGATCATGCTGGAAAGACAGTATTTTACTTTGCTTGCAAATGACAAATATCAGATGATCCCCAGGAAATGACTTGCATTATAACACAAGGCTATCCAAGAGTCCTTCATCCCCAGCAAGCCCACTGACTTCACTAAGGGTCTCTTTTCTCCTTTTGCTCCATTCATTCAATTCACAGAACAGTATGATGAGAACTGACTCACAAAACTACTTCTGGAGAATTGGAAGCCTGAATTGAACAGCACTCCCACATCAGAAGAGAATAAGTGGCACTTTGGCTGTAAAAGTTGTGCTAGTAGTGTAGAAAAACACAGGCAGCAAGGGGGTTGAGTTTGAATAGGCCAGAGGAGAATCCCAGCTCCCGAGTGTGCAGATCAAGGTCACTGTGGCACAGCACCTTGTAGGATAATAGAAAACCTGTCAGAAACTCACTTGAACTAAATATCTGCTCAGGGATGATCTCCCCAACAACATGCTCTCCCTGTGGCCTGTCTGAAATCACCATTGCAGTGATTCACCATTGCAGTCTGACTGAGGTTAGAGTTATAGAAGAGCTTTTGCAGTGTTGTATTTGTGCCATTATTCCCAAGACCATTGACCCAGGAATTCTCTGCAATTTTCTCTTTTGTTTTTTTGCTTATCTACCTTCCAGAGCGCAGATTAAGGCAAGCTCCCCGTCTTCTTTGACCAAAGAGCAATAAAAAGCAAGAACTGAATTTGAAATATTTATTAGAAGTGTAGAGAACGAGAAGAGAAAAGCAACCAAGGGAAAAGAAGCAGCAAAAGAGCATTGGACAAGGTTACTTAAACTGCTGATTACCGTTCAAAAATAACCTCAGCAATAAGCACAAACGTGACAGTCCTGACAAAGAATAAAGCTTCAGTGCTAATAAATACTTGATATCAAGTGCAGCACCCAGAAAACAGTTTTTTGCCCAGGATTTCCTGTATGGAACAATGCATTTCCCTCACTTTCCCTGATCAGGCAGAGTTCAAAGCTCCAAGGAGCCATCGATGTGGAATGCCCAGGCAGGGCACTCAGAGCCAGGCCAGTGTGGAGCAGCCTGTGTCTGTCAGAGTGGGAACAAGGTGAGCAGAGCAGTGTGTGCTGCTTGCTGAGATAACAGGCATGAGAATGTCTCTACAGCCTGAAGTTTACAGCTCACTTGGCCATTGCTCTGCTGCATCACCTTGGGCCTTTGTGTCCCTCCAACATCTTGTCTGTTTAGATAGGAAGTTCTTTGAGCTGGGATTTTACAAACATGCAGCAATAAAAAGTACCCAGTGCAAGGGGCCTATGGGACCTGAGGCAGAAAGTTCTAAAAAAGCCAGAGAAACATCAACCCCTCCCTGAGACTGTTTCTTTACCATTTCTGTGTCCAACTGTTGTGAAACGGCTCAGGCATCCTGCAGTTTCCACAGGACACACTCCTCTCCAAACAGACTGGGAAGGAGCCAGACTTTCACACAGTCAACTTTAGATCTGAGTTTGCTTTTAATTGTCTGCTGTCTCCCATATAACCTGATTAATTACATGCCTTTTTCCCCATCAGCGTCATGTGTTTGAACACTGGGTTGGGTTGTGACTTTATCTAATGAGCCATAAATACTGTCTTTTATAATATATCAGCTTCCGCCTTTGGGCTTCTGTTACCTAACACAAACTTGTCCTACTATTATTTCTGGGAAGTCCTTCACAGTTTAGACATAAATTTCAACAACATTTCACTGTCTCCTGTTTCAAATAGCTGACTTCCCTAACAGTCATATTTATAATTTAAATTCTATTTTTTAAAGAGTTTTAATTACAGTTCTGTTGAAATCTTTTCTAGACAAAAGAGAAAATACTTAATAAGCAAAATGAGCTAATTAGAAGATAGTTGTGCTTCATCTTAGGAAACTAACAAGTGATTTAGGATCTCTGTGTTGATTTAAAAGCAGATTTAAATTCATGTTTCCCAAGTTCTTTTTCACCTAAAGATATAGCAAGACCTTCAAAAACCTTAGACACTTGTCTCTCTTTGAAATCAATACTGGAAAAGTCTTCCCCAGGGCTCCTAAGTCACTTTTGAAAACATGACAGTATTAAAAAGAATACATACTCCTTATTAAAGTGCTTGAAGCTGTTGGTGGATATAGAGTCGCAATTAAAGACAAAGAGGTTAATGATATTTAATATTTATCTATAAGTTTGTTGCTTGGCAAACAGAGAATTTCTTGGTTAAAGATTTTCTAAAAGCACACGTAAATGGATGGAGGTGATGGGAACAGTTGAAGAATATGTTTCATTTAAAACACAATTTCCTCCATGGAAACCTCTCCCTTCACTCAGAAATATATTGCTGAATCTCTTTGATAATGCAAGCACTTTTATTGTGTAATTTGGACAATAATTCTTACTTATTCCTCATCCTATATATAAGTCTTCCAAGATGTTATGAGATGTGTGCTGGAAAAGCTGCGGATTCTCAAAATCTGCTCCCCTTTGTTTTCCACCCAAATGAAACAAACGTTCTAATTTTCAGGAAGAAATGAGAACTTTCCAGAGCTACATGTCCTTGAAACTTTGCTCTGAGGAAGTTTTCAACAGTTATTTTCTCCCTGTAATGTCCATTATATGACATATATTACAAATTGTATTTGATAAAATATCAGGTGTTGTCTTTGTAGCTTATGGATAAGAAAACACTATTTTTAGCCCCTGGGCTCATGCCTATAACAAGTTGGGTATGAATTAATCCAGGTGACACCCCTGGATTGTTCCAAGACCTGTCTGTCCTAACAGCACAATTACGCAATGCAGGGAGATGATCAAAAAGAAGAGGGCACCCCAAGGCAATCAGACCCTTATCCTTTTGGATGCTTTGTGAATAAAAAGGAATGTTAAATATAAGTATTTCAATCCAAAAGATTTATATTTGCAAAGTGTAACACAGTCGCAATGTCTGCACTTGGAATTGCGGTCTGTATAATAGGTGTCTTATTATACAGGTTTTCACTCTCCATTAACCCTTACAAAAAAGCCACAGCAGCCCTGTCTCCTGACAGCTTATCCAACAATCCTCTACATAATCAGTGTGGCAGAATGAGCCCAACATTTACAGTCACTCATGTTACATATCCAATTAGTTGAGAATGGTGAACATTCTCTTTTTCTTGGTGTAAAACAAAGTTTCATAAAGTTTATCCTTCCTCTTCCATTGGAAAAAAAATAAAAAAAAATGTGAGAAAGATCAGGTTTTTGAAAGAGATTAAGTGGGTGAATGTGAAGAGGTCTACCTCCAGTAAGAATAAATTCAACAAGTTTCAAGCAAATAATGACATACTGAGAGCAAAGGGCACAATTTTCAGAATCATATCAAACCAAAAGCAAGGTGAGAGGCACACTATGTTTAGATTTGCCCTCCTGTAGGTTGGATCTGCACCCCTACTATGCAGAACACAAGTGAATTGATCTTTAGAAGTACACAGCCATTAAAAGGAATGGAAGTTTGTTTCCATGGACAGCCTCTTTCCCATCTAAAAAAGGGAGGAAGTCACTGCATATGAAATTTAAAATGCCCTTAGTGATATGTTGCCTAAGACAACGGCCTCACTTATAAACTTGTAAGTACTGCTTACCTTTTAAGTAGAATATGAAATAAAAAAATTAAATGTCAGCACTTACATGAAAAATCTTTTAACCTGTGATACTATTATTTCAACAGGAATTCAGATATTCCCACTCTCCCTGTCTTAGTAAACACATCCCTAAGCATCTGGAATTCTCAATATTTTAGAGGTCTCTAACTCATGTCTTAAACATTCAAAACCAACTGCAAGACCTGT
This sequence comes from Sakesphorus luctuosus, assembly GCA_013396695.1. Taxonomy (NCBI): domain Eukaryota; kingdom Metazoa; phylum Chordata; class Aves; order Passeriformes; family Thamnophilidae; genus Sakesphorus; species Sakesphorus luctuosus. The sequence continues at coordinate 1,149,765 of VWZD01008612.1, forward strand.
GAAGCTGTAAAACCGTCTGCAGTAACAGTCTAACCCAGATTGCAGTATCTCATCACTGGTGTGGTGCTCCTGGAGCCAGGATCTCCAAGAGAATGCAGGACTGCTGACAACTAAGGAGAAAACCCTGATAGAATCGTTTCTGCCATGGACACATTTCACCACAGCTACAACATTTCTGTTCCAATAGCAGGCAAAAAATGTAAGACAGACACTATAAAAGATAAAACATATCCCAGTCTGGGTGAACGCCAGGTTCAGGTTCCTTTCCTCAATGATTTAGAATTATGCTGATTAAATACTCTGTGGTATCTCAGCCAAAATCTCTTCTTCCAGGTCTTTTACTCTTAAATCTGCATCTCTCCCACCCACAGCCAGTCAGTCCCCCCAGCTCCCTTCAGCCAGCCACCATTTGCACAGCAAAACCTTCAGGAGATTTTCTTCTACTTTCAGTTAATGATAAACCAAACTTTGTCTCCAGAATATGACGCAAAGGAGAACAATTCAGGTGTCTCAGGAAGACCCCATCCTGACCTGATCAGAAATTTCAACAGATGCACTGGATGAGCAGTGTTGATTCATGGCACAGAGTTCAGGCTAAACAATGGGCTTTGCTGGCTCAGTCTGCAACATGCAAAGGGTGTGGGTAAAGTTGCAAGATGTGTATTCACAGTCAGTGGTACGTAGTCCACAACAAATACAGAATATGCATTAAAGATACTGAAATGTGATGGCTCATCACTTTCTTGCATCTAAACAGTTATTAATCACAACAGATGTCTTCAAAAAGCCTGGGAGAATTTTCCTTCTAAAATATAACTGCTAACCCCAGCAATGCTATCATCCACAACTTAGGCAACACTGTGCGATTGGGTTTTCTACCACTGAAAGACGAAATGCAGTGAGGGAAGAGGTGTTTGCACTGTTTTCTCTTCTCAAGGGCCTTTTCTGAGTTGCTGTAAACTGATATGTTTCAAGCAAATACACGGTGTAGGTGCTCCATAGTCAGTTCAGAGGGAGAACCTTTCGCCTACAAACACACATACAGGCAGCACTTTTAAATCTGTTCTCAGGGTAATGAGGCTTAAATTCACACGTGAATTCTGCATTCCAGACTATGTCTCTGCCATGAAAATTTTAGATGACACCACAAAGCCAAAGATGTTCTCCCCAAATTTGGTTGGCTTTGCAAGCCATAGCGCTCCAAATAAACAGTGACTGCATGTGCTTTTAAAAGATGCCTTTCACTCTGCTGAGTCAGTATTGGCTGTACACAAATCATCCTTGAGGATTTTGATTGTTCCATAAACTATCTCTGGGCCTGTTAGGAACACTGCACACTCTCCTTGCTGCCATTAAATGAAATGATGCACTGCATACTGGATGAGAAATGCTGCAAAATTGGCTAAGGTTGGAGGGGGAGATTCTTGCACAAGTCTGGAAAATTGAGCAATTTTGAAAATCCATAGTAACAAATGGTTTGTCTAAATTGAGCAACACAGAATGCATCTGAAGATCCACACAGAGATAAAAATCCCTTCTGCATATAGAAAACAGGGAATGAAATCCCACAAAACACATTACCAAGTACTTTCCGCTATTTGCTCTTCAAAAGTAAAAACCATAGGAAAATTTTAAAATCACTGCAAAGAGTGCTTAGATTCTTTTTGAAAAATGCACACAAAAAAAGACACAGCTAAGTCTTTAACCCAGCAGTCAATATTTTACTAAGGTTAAAGAGAATCCATCTTTTTGTACATCTGTAACTACAGTGGTTTGTGAAATTTTAACAAATTATATATATTTTTTTAACCTGTTTGGTATTAATCTATTGTATGTAGTCTCTTGATTTGTGAGAGTGAACACTGTATTTACTCCAGTCTATCTTTACAATTGACAATTTCAGACATTTAAAAACAAAAAAACTGGGAGTTTAATTAAAAATGTGCATGCTTAGAATTAAGTATAATTTTGGTTACTCATGAAAAGGTTTTGAGGACAGAGGGTATATCATACCTTCCCTTTTACTCCTGTTTAAAACATATTGTCAGCTGCTATTAGATCACAGAAGTTTCAGTAACTCTAACTTCCCCAGTAATGCAAGTTCCTTGTTTCTGAGTGTACCTGTAAGACTTGAAATCATTCAAGTCCCTTGTAAAGCTCATCTTGAGGGTTTAAATGGGATCTACATTAATATGACACATAAAATGGGATGTACATGTGAAATGGGATGTTTATAATACATGAATGTAAACCTCTCAAAGAGTTTAACAGTCAATTAGTTTAAAAAAATCTTGTGCATTAGAGCACAATTAGAGCAGAATAGATGATTAGGCCATGGTGCTGGGGAAAACAAAACCAACCAAACAAAAACCAATACCCCCAAAACCACACAAAAAAATAAAAAGGAATTAAAAAAAGCAGCAGTGAAAAAAATATTTGAATAAATCACACGCATCCAAGTTGACAGGACCTGATTCAGTTCACCCTCAGGTACACAGGAAATCAGCCAATGCAATCTGTGAGTCATTAAAGCTTATTTTTGACAATTTGTTAAAGATATAAAGGGAAGTTTCTAAAGGACTGGTGAAAGGTAAACTTTATGGGTACTTCCAAACTGAGGAAAAGGGCCTGGAACATTATAGATCAGCCAATCTAACTTTAATGTTCAGAAAGATACTCGAACAAATCACTTAAGAGTCAATTTAAAAGCACCTACAAGGATAGCAAACATGATAAAAAGCAGCTCACATGGATCTGTCAAGAAGAGATCTCATCAAAACAATCCAATTTCCTTTCATGACAGGATAATAGGTCCCCTGGATAAGGGGAGGCATTGGAGACAATCTGTCTTGACTTTAGTATTGCGCTTGATGCTGTCCCTCAGGACACTCAGGAGTAAACTAGGAAATTTGGGGCTGATGAAGACAAAAGAAGATGGGCACAAACCTTCCTATATGTGCAGTAATCACCAGTTTGCTGGCAACCAGAAATGCCTCTTGAGCAGAGTTCTAGATGAGTCTATCCCGGGCCCACTTTACATATATATTCAATCCTTACTTCAGTGATAGGCCGGAGGACATGTTCACTGCCACAAACCAAGAGACTACATATAATAGATTAACTGGATAGAATCCCAAATGGATTAAAAAAAGAATAATTTGTAATAATTTCAGAAACCACTATGGTTGGGAACATGTCCAAAACATATTTTTGCAGCAAAATAACAGTGTAAAATAATTTTCCATAACCTTTGAAGAGTGCTGGACTGGTGTGGGGGCCATCAAGTCCTGCTTTATGACTTCAGACAGAATTCTGCATAAATTTTATACTTTTTTTCCTACATGTTCATATTAAATTAACCAATTCTGTTTAATGTTTATTAAACATTTCTACTGTCCTGAAATAGCAGCACAGGAAATGTAGTTGGAGGACAGCTTGGTTTATTTTAGAGCCCTTCATATTAACTTCCCTTTCCTTCATTATGTTTTTCAGCAATTTAGAAGATTGAAATGCAGTTAGATTTCTCCTGAACTCTTCTTTTTTAAGTAGTCATTTTGCCATACTGAAGGACAAGGATGATATTTTCTGATACAACAAAACCAAAAAGTGGAATCCACCAATTTTTATGTTGTTATTTATACAATCAATCTGTACTGGCGTAGCCTAAACTTCTTTCATGTCAAAGGGGATCTGGTCTATCCAGTAATTTTCAGGTGCTCACAGATTTGAATCATAGAAAACATTAATGCTTCATAGATGTTCAGGGAAAATGACACTGATCTTGTAACGAGAAATAAATTCATCAAGACTATCTTGATATATTAAGTCACTAAAATACATTGAATCTTGAAAGGCATTGTAAGCTTCTTTCTAAAAAAAAAGTTGCAAGACCTCCACCTGCTTTTACACCAGCTCACTGCTGAACTAAGTCACTTCAGCTTTCATTCTATTTAAAAAATAAATGATAATTTTTCCTCCATTTACCTCCCTATGCTGAATAATTAGTTAATCTCCGTGCAATTATTTCAAACTGTATAAATATCCCCAGTATTGTTATTAGCATAACCCAACCTGGGTAAGATACAGAAAAAGTACCGCTGCATTTATTTAATCATATCAAATTATTATGCCTTGCAAAAAAGGTCACCTTAAAGTGAGATAGAACAGGGAAAGGAAAAGCTGAATTAAGCTCTAAAAAGATAACCAGAGAGGATCTAAATAGAGATATCAACACAGAACTGACAGCTTGTCAGGACAGAGGGGAAAAGTAGGCATGACCCAGTCAGCAACACAACCACTCCTTCAAGCCAGACAGCTCTTCTGGAAACAGATAAAAACCTTTAACAAGTGTTCAGAGTGATCTCAGTCATTCATTCAAATAGGGAATCCCTAAATCCATAATCTTAATCTATTTGTAGCAAATACAATACTCAGTAAAAGCTCGGAATTTGCAGAACCACAGAGATTCCTCTGGAGCTGCTGCAGGAGGCATGATCAGGGCACAGAGTGTAGAATATAATAATGGCCAATTTTCGCGAACGAAGATTTGGGAAGGGCTCACCCCACCTGGGTGTGCCCTCCGAGCCTGTGCAGTGGCTTGTTTTAGGTGATGCACAGCGTGCGCAGAACTGGCCCCACCGTTTAAGTCCTAAGGTTCATTTGCCACGGCCAACCAAGCTTGGACAGTGACAGTGAAGTCCTTGGGACTGTCACAGCACCCGGTACTGACCGGGGCTGACCCTGCTGAGCATCCGAGATGTGATGGGATGGGATGGCAGGGAGGCTTTAACTGCCAGGGACAGTCCCTACTGAGACTCGAACTTGCGACCTTGGGAGTCGGAGACCGAAGTGCTCTCCATTACACCACGAGACCGCCCCACAGAGTGCAGAACATTAGGGCGAAATCCCCTACACCACAATGGAAGGGTAAGACAAATGTGACATTCGGCAGCTAACATTGTTCTTTATAATGCTTGGCAGGTCACCTGCCTTGGCCATGCTCTACTTTGCATTGACAAAGGTGAACAGAGAGACAGGGAGAGGGATAAAGACAAATTAAACATGCAATACTTCTGAAAGTGAAACATGCTACAGATTTGGGTGCAACTTTCAAGTCTCCTTACATTCAAATGGCTTGCCCAAATGCTGTTATTGGAGGGCATTGGAGGGTGAATGGTGACATGTTCATTGCATGTTGTCATTATGTGTGTCAAATATCTTGTTGTTACAGATATTTTTTCTGTAATAGCACTTGAAACTTAGGTCCTCTGCATTCAGGAAGCTGGGTGACACCTTTTTTGATTTACAGAGGCACGCTCATGTGTTCTGCTACACAGTCTTGAGGCCACAGAAACGGCAAGGAAGCATTCTGCTGACCGAGTTAAAAAGATCAGTAATTGTTCAGCCAGCCATGGGATGAAGAATGATCAATCATCAGAGGAGGATAAGGATTTGGAGATTACATTGCACTACAGAAAATTAGATTTTTAACCATTAGTGACAAAGGTGATTTTTTTCATTGTGTGATCAATAAAATCGGAGCACTCGTTGTCTTTTTTACCACTGTAACTAAGCTTATTTTAGGGTATTTGTTAAAAATAAACAATTAGAATTTCTACAGAGGCTTTTTAGATTTTTCATTGTCTTAATCATCAGTTTGACTACTTGTGTGGGGAGAATGAGTATAGAATGAGTATTGGTAAGGTTAAAAAATCCTGTTCTCCAAGGGCATGTGTGAGTGACAGCAGCAGAGATTTAGAAAAAAATCAACTGAAAAGGGCCTGTGGGTGACCCAAGAATAGACCAACCATCAGTTAAGCTTGTGCAGACACATGGGCAGTATATTCACCCCAGGCTAGGGCTCCAAAAGACTTCAGCAGGCCAAGATAATGAGCTTTTTAACATAGATTTAGGTTTTGAACATCCATGGAAAATCTATTTGAGCTTGTTTCTAGGGGTTCCACATTCCTGCTTTCCCTTCCCTTTTTTCCTTCCTCTGTCCTTTCCACCCATTGATCCTATTAGGATCTGATGAGCAGGACTACAATCTGAGCAATCATTAGCTGTTTAAACTGTTAATCTGTTGCTCAGTCCACTTCAAGGGTGACTCTTCAGGGAGAACAAAATCTCTACATGAAAGTATAAAGTTTACATAATCTACAGGTGTAAATTTTATCTTTTTGTCCCCATAGCATAAGCTATACATTCAAACCCCAATTTATTCTGTCTACATCCTCCAAGATGGGAGAGGAAATGGGTTTTTTCTTGCTACCTGGTTAATCACTGAAAGTGCTTTCACTCACTTGTTCTAACCTGAAGTGTTTTGTTTAGCGTACACTTTTCATGCCTGTGACTCTTTCAGAGCCCACCATTTCATTTCTGGCTAGTTCCTGGGCTAAACAACCAGACATCAGAATGCAAATCCTCCATGGACAAACCCCTGATCCGTTCTGATGTCCCTGGCCACTCCCAGAAGTCATGGAATTAAAAGGATGGGTTAATGTGTTCCTACTGCCATTGGCTGAGTCCTTGCAGCAAAAAAAGGGCCACTGGTTCATGTCAGAGTCACTCCTCTGTGTGAGAAAAGACAGAAAACAGGGGAGAATATTTTGTCTCTCACTTTGCTTAAAGACTTAAATTTAGAAATCATAAGTTACACCCTCCACTCGTCATATCAAATGGACAGATTTTCTCCTAAATTTTCTAGTGAATTCCAGGGCGCTGTTTCTCTAAATAGAACACGTTTCCTATAACAAAGTGGTGCAGGGAAATGTAACAGTATAGTTTGTTTTCAAAAAAATAGCATATGAAGTTTCACTTCAAAAGTTCCAATAGGGCTAAACCAAAGTATTTTGAACATACGACTGACCAAACCAGAGCAACTGAGAGTTCTGTTTGGTTCAGTCCCCTGTCTGTGACAGCACCAGAGCAGAGAAACAGCAATGAAGGGCCAATACAGTCACGTGGTACTTTCTTCAGGTATTCTCAAAGCTCTGAAGCTCAGGAACTGTCTGACCTAAAGTTCTTTCCATGGATTTGGTAACCATTAAGGAATTTCTCTTCTATAGACTTCATGCTTTCACTGAGCCTTTGAAAGCTTTTCTCCTCCCTCATACTCTGCAGAAAGTAATCCCCATAAAGGGTTGGTCATACAATAATAAACTGACTTTTTGCCTTGTTTAGAACCTGCCACCTCCTAGTCTCACTTAGCAAAAGCACAGCAATATAGACAGTGTATATAACAAATCTGTACATCCAACTACAAATAAATTTAAATAATAAAAAAGGATGTTTCAGCAAAGAAAGATACATGCTACGTAACTATTTTGAAGTAATTTATGCAGTATAGGCTGTTTTATTATTTAAAAAAAAAAAAAAAAGAAAAAACTGGGGGAGAAACTTAATTTTACCAGCTCTGTTGTGTTTCGAGTTAGGCACATCTGCTGGATATGATGTTCTGTCAGTGAAGTGTAAAACTATAATGCAAGTAAAATAAAAAAAGCTATTTTAGTGTGTGAAAAAGACAAGTTTTATGTCTTTAGATACTATCTCCTCTACTTACACCAACAATATATCAAGTTCCAATTACCTCTGTGTTTGCTTCCCATGAAAATTAAACATTTGGTGTCTTGTCCTTATTGTTCTGTAATGAATTGCACAGTACACCTAAGTGTTACTTAAATATGCAGCAGAGCTCTGCTCCCCTGAAGTTATTTTTTTATTTGTGGAAACATGCTGGTATTTAACAAAGTAACAGAGCTTAATCAACTTTCAAGTGTATGGCCAGTTTGGTCTTGAAAACCAATTCACTGGTAACTTCACAAACACATCGATGTTTCTATAAATAAATATCTTAATACTGAGACAGTACAATATTAGTGTCTATAAAGTCAAAGATTAAATGACACACCACTAACTTTAATCATTGAGCCCTCTTTGACATAATCAGCAATTAAGTGATTAAAAAATGGAAAGGTCTGGGAAGGTCTCAATGGAGTTGAATGGAGAGACTCTCCCATATTTTAGGAATGTCTTGGTAATTAATATGGAAGAATAAGGATCTAGTTAATATTTTTTTTTCTTTTCTCTTTTTTTTTGTACTGTAGAGAACAAACTATAATTTATGGACATAAAATATTATGCAAACCTCTCTGTTGAAAGCAGGAGTGGATTTGAAAACAAAAAAAAATGGACAGAAAACACCTGAAGAAAATTTCTCCATCTCTCACTGTCCAAAGACATTCAAAGTTTAAACATATTTAGAGAACATTTTAAAGTGATATAATGAATTCTCTTTTTAAGGAAAAAAAAAGAATAATAGAAGACTGTGGAGTAAATCTCTTTAAAAATTGTGAATATATTTTATCTATGAAGAGTTTCTGTGTCATCACTCCTGCATAATTATCACATAACACACAAAATCCTTTTCCTCTCTTCCTTTAAATGTTGATTTTATCACTTCCTTGCCCTCAGTTCTATACTTGAGACATATTTACCGTCATTTGCCTCAGCTTTTGCTTTTCCAGGACTTCTGGGATACTGTACATTTTGTTGTCTCCCTCTGAAATAACAGAATCTGAATTACAGAATTACCAGGAAAGAAAATATGCATTTACAATAAGGTATTAGAGGATAATGCACCAAACAATCTGTTCGCTTCTTAAGTAGAGCACAACATTTTATTTTCTGTTGCTGTGAACTTAGCTGAAATCTGCATTAATCTCTCTGTAATGATCCTTAAAACTCCTGAGAAGCAACATTCCTGAGGAAAAGAAAAAAAAAAAACATTCAGAAAATTCAGAGGGTTTTTAGGGGCATGATAGTTTTTTTTGATTGGTTTTAGTTTGGTGTTTTGTGGGGCTTTTTAAATAAATAATCATCTCACAGTCCTCATGCACAGGAAATCCATGTCCTCACCTGGTGCAGTTCTCATCTCCTCACAGTATTAACACTAAAATCTTCCACAGCCAAAAATGAGAGGAAACAGCCAAGCCCCAGATTGTCTCTTCCGAGGCATTACTCGTAGGAGTTGGGAACAAGAGAACTCACAGTATCTCCAACTGGTTGAGTCTGTGATTGACACAGTTCAAGTGTCTCTTCAAGGAAAGCAAATCAAGAGACTTCTAAAATAAAAGTGGAGTAGGAAACAAAGCTCTCTACAGTCACTACTCCCTAATCTTAATTATTTTAATTAATATTTTATGGGTTGCAAATGCAAGGAGGTTTATGCTTTGCCACTTTGGCGTAATCAAGTTTCTTTCACTATTAGCTGATTAATCTCTGTTTTCTCTTTTAGATGATTACATTCGTTCAAAGTCAGGGTTTAGCTCAAAATGACACACTGTAAGAATAACCTGCTGAAACAGCTAATCCTTGTTGGTAATTAGCTGTAATGACTTCTAAAGAGAAAAGAAACAGCAAGTGGGGGGGAAAGGTTATGAGTTTTTTTCTCCACAATATTTGTGTCTTAAAGATATACTGCATTAACCCCAAACATTTGGGGCTTGTTTGTTAAATCACAGGTGGTTTGTTTTCAGTTGGAGACTTAAAATACTGAACATCATTATCACTTGTGACATCTAAATTCCTGAAATTAAGAAACTTTAACCTAGCTACATTTAATTTTTTTTTAAGATTACTGATAGTTGTTCTGCCCACTAAATTTATTCTACATATCTTTTTGTGCACACAGAAATATATATGCATAGATCAATATTGATATACACAAGTGTACTCTCAAACAGTTTTCCTTTACTTTCCCTTGGACCAAATTCAAACATGACTGTGAAGAAGAAGAGGAAAATGAGAGGAGGGAAAAGAAACTAAAAAGAAAAAAAAACATAATGCAACATTTGTTCCATTGTTCCCATGCCTTTTTGTTAATTTTCCAGGTATTGTGTGAGACTTTCTCCCCCAGGATGCAAGATTCTCTGTGGAATGAAAAGAGTTTCTTCCGAAAGAGAAGTATCAAACATGCCACCAGGATGGAGGGAAGGAAACCTGAGATTTCACAGTAAAAAGGGTGCAGAGATGATTCTTGCTGCTTCCTCCAGTCCTCTGGGAAATTCTGTGTAACCAACAGTAAAGAGCTGTCACACACAAACTCCTCTTGGTTGTTTGTAGTTTAGCCACATCACATCCTCAAAACAAAACAAAAAAAAATGAAGAACTTTTTTGGAAAATGGAATAACAGAAAAGGGGTAAGGAAGATTCTTCATCCACTTGACAGCCATACACAGAGGAAAAAAAGAGGGAGAGAAAGAGAGATCAGTACCGTGTGAGATCAGAAGAAACTAACTGCAAAGAATGGTAAAAGAGGCTTGTTTGAAGCTCTCAGATCTCCTATCAGTAAGTTTTTAAAACTGAAAGAAGCATCTCTTTTTTCTCCTCCCTCCCTTCTAGATCAAAATGAAGATCCTTTGAACAAGAACTAAAACAAAACTCATAGACACAAAAGTGTAACAAATTGATAAAAAGGACGGGGCCAGAATGAAAGCAAGAAGGGGATCAGAGGATCAAGTAAGAGTCACTGGAAAAGTATCAGGGGAAAAATAAAGAAAGCAAAGATGATCAAATAGGATGGATAAAGTTTAATGTTAAAACTGGACCTTTTGTGTCTATTCCTAGAATAGTCGTTGCTTAAAATATCAAGGAAATTATTTAGTCCTGATTCTACTGTCATTAATATTCTCTGTAATGAAAACCCCTCAAGCATTCCTGCACTCAGAGAGGAAACAGTTGTTTTCAGAAGACTTTAACATTGTTTGGTGTTTTCTGGTATTTTCATCAAAGTGTGCAACCATATGCTGCCTTTTGGTACCGTGATTGTCACCTGCATAACTGGCTTCCATTGAAGTGAAATACTTCACATATTTTAATGTCAACTCCAGGGGTAAACAGTTCCTGACTGAAAGTTTATTCAAATAAATGGAAAAGTTCTTATCAGGTCTTCCTTTTCTCAATATTTTTCATTTAATTATCAAGGTTAATGTTGCAAGGCAGTGTAATTGCATCTATATAAATTATTTGGGGGGGGGTGGGGTGGTTAGGGTTTTTTTAACATTTCCAGAAAAAGATATTTCCATAGTATTTTACCACAGAAGATAGCTGTGGATGATCAAAATAAGAGCCCAGAAAGGGAGGTACTTGGAATTTTTACTGTCTGATAGAGGATGACACCTATAAGGAAAGGAGAAAGAGGAAGAAAGCAAACATTCAGGTGCCCAGAAAACAAAAGGAGCACTTAAGGAAGTTGATGTATATGCTGACCTTCACCAAATGTAAAAGCAGCCCTTCTGATGTCCAGCTGTCACTCTTGTCACTGGGGATGGAGAGAAGGAGGAATCAGGAGTCCTTCTGTTCATCTATCCAAGCCTTCAGCTTTTTGCAATCAACAGGCAGCAAGAAATCCCTCCAGAAACATGAAATTTTCCAGCTGGACTCCAGTTCTTTAGCCATTCAGACTACTAGCAGGAGATACAAAGCTTGTTTCATGCTAATATAAATTCCCAGGGCATCTGTGCTACCCCCTCAATACTAAAATTCAACTGTCATAGAATTCAGAAATGTCTTTATGCCCAACAATTATCACCTCAGTGCTAATTTCTATGAGGAACCTCCTCTAGAAGTCATCATGGCCTCCAGTTTGAGCAGACTAGACACTAAATATGTCCAATTTTCATGTCATTTTTGCCCAGAATGTGTATTTTTAGAGGGCACATGAGGCTAGTGGAGAAAAACCCGTTTTACCCTTTTAGGCTGTCACAGAAAAACACATTTAGTAGATATTCTTTTTTAAAAATGATTGTTATATTTCACAATTCTCTGAAATTGCGTTGGAATGCATCAAGACTACCCTGTTTCACATAATCAGCTATGTTCAAACGGAGTAAACAAGGAGATCATGTGAAAAGGAAGAAGGATTTCTTCTTTTAACAGCCACTGAATCTCTTGCCATATGATTTTTAGTTCATAAATTTTACAGCATATTGCCACCTATAGGATAGCACCTAAATGTACCTTCCAAAAATTAAGCTGTGGTTACTTTCTTTATAGCACTTGCTTGCAATCTGCATAGTGAAACAATAATGGTGTGTGGGTACTGTGATCCTATGGTTCTACATAAATTACTGATGGATATTTCGTCATTCTAGCACAGCCACTGCATGAACTGCAAAATTTTAATTAGATAACCACTAGCAGAAAAAGATAATTGCATTTATTGTGACCAGAGGAGACAGTACACACACCACCACAATTCTCAGAGGTCTCTGACGTAATGACCATCTAGAAAACATTATCCACTCAACAGTAGTTACAGGGTTTTTTTGCTTGGCACTTAACTCAGTCAGCTTTTATCTTTTGAGCTAGTTGCACTACCAGCTACACCTGGAGGATTTGTTGGATTCAGGTCACCTTTAAAACATGATTGAGACTTATTCTCAGGTGGTATTTTCTTCCCTATTGGCTTTAATCTCCATTAAGTACAATATGCATTAATAAATACTGAAGTCTCATGATGAATCACCAAAATCACACCCATACTTTTTTTATTTCCTACCATAAAAACCTCTGTTGTTCATCTTCTATGTTTTTGTGTTGCCTCAGGGTTTTCAGCTTTTTGGTCATTCTGATTGTGTTATTCTGTGAATTAGTGAGTTTTCCACTTTACTGGACATCATGTATCTTCTTTTGCAGTCAGATTTGCCCAGATAGGCAACTGCTCACAGTCCAGACATGCTGTTCCTTGAGTGCTTGTGTCCCAATTCCATTTCTGTGCACCACAATGGGAACACAGCACAGGAAGCAGAAATGATATACAGCTGCTTTACACTGCTATTTTAGTAACATTTACTGACTCTCCTAAACTCTGTTGTAAATTCTAATCTCTCAGTAGTGCTTTTTATGCCTTCCTACTTTCATTAAAAAAAAATTGTGTTATTCAAAATCTGGTTACAAAGAAAAATAGAGAGATTACAGCAAGCAAAAAGTAACACATCAGGACAGTTTGTTTGCAAGACTCTACGGTAGATTTCCAATACCTTTGGTTCAGCACATTGCTTGAAAAAAAATACAAAACTACATATGGCATTACATTTAACCTGGCAGACATTTTTATGTCTCTAGAGTAAGAACCCAGTTTTCTCTGTATTCAGATAGGGAAATCAGAGGAAAAGAACCCTTAAGAAACCAAGGCTTATGAAAACCAAGAGCTTCTGCTTTTGTTTCACTGCAAAACAAAGTAATTCACAGGGGGTATTTATTATTATCCATTTGTCTTTTATGACACTGGATTTCATATTTTGAGCAAACCACACTTGTTCTTACTGATCCAGCTCCACAGGCCTAAACTTCTAGAAATAAAAGCCCTAGAAGGCACAAGCGGAGAATCTGTCTGAGGAAGGCAAATTTCTACCAGAACAAACACTTTTAGGAATTATGGTAACAAAAGATGAAAAGATTCATGATTCTACACCTTGCTGAAGATACACAATGGGCCTGAGACTGGTCAAAACATATTAGGCATCTGTTTATCTCTCTTTTGCTTCTTGTCCTGTGGTCTGCCAGACTCAATTTTAGCTAATGAAAGCAGATGTATTCTCCTATGCATCAGGGTGTATTGCCAATAATAATACAGATCCCCAAAAAGTACCTCATCCAAGTGTCAAAACATAGGAGTTCACCATACCTGATGGGTCTAGATGGCAACTTCAGAACAAAAGCAAACGGGGGAAAAAACAACTCTACTTGTATAGGATAGTATTAGTAAGTATTGTTTAATAATTACTTTATAATTTAAAGACTTAGCAATGAAAACTAAGTACCCTCCACAATGATGGCCGGTCAATGTCCAGTAGAATTTTCTAGAGTTATTCCATAACTGAATGTGACTCACCAAAGAGGAAATACCTGCATGTCCTCAATGGTATGCCAAACATCTGGGTTTATCCACAGTTCATATGATGGCTCAGCCGATTTTTCAGAGATTCTCGGCCAAATGAGCAAAGCACAATTCTGTGTGATGTTATAAACTGCCCACTGACCTACTTCTTTCTTCTTTCCTAACACTCAGTAATACTTGCAGGGATATCTTTCACCTCTGATTGAACAAGAAAGATATTTGCCTCTCCTTACAAGGTCTTGCTTCACGGAATTCACACTTTTCAATGACAGAATTATCACATGAATACAGGTGCTTAGCAGATACATAACTTCTAATACATTTTCATAATATACTTTCTTAACATGCCTTCAGCACACCCACATGTGAAGCCATCCCAATCTCAAACTGAGAAATGCACTGCCTGCAATACTTGTTACATCATCACATCATTCCCTATCTCTGGAGTAGTTAAACTACATTATTAAAGATTCAATTATTAAATTTTCTATCAATGATCACATAATTTTAAGCAGACAGTATAGAAGAGCAATTATATAAGTTAAAATGTTCGATAATCCCATAAAGAAAAATACTTGCATTTCTCTCTGGCACATAAGAAAAGTTAACAGCATTTCTGTGCTTGTTTCTCTCTCTGATGTCAAGGAAAGGAACATATTGCCAGGCTCCCACAAAGTATTGTTAGGTTTGCATAGCTTTGTTATTTCAAAACCAATTGCCTCAAACAAGGCAAAGTGAAGATTACTCATACTCCTGCCTCCTGCTGAGCCTGATGCTTTAAAAGAGACACTTTTAGTCTTATGTAACACAAAAAAAATGCCAACACTTTCTGAAGAGCAAAAAATACACTTTTCCTCACATTCTTATGCGGTAAGACACAGAGCTCACTGGATGTTTGTTATGGAACTTTCCAAAACAACAGTGAGTTTAGACCAAGCACATGAAAGTTCAGTAAATTAGTGGTAAAAATAGGGTGTTTGGAGAGAAATGTCTGATATTGCTGAAGCAGGCTCTCTTGGATATTTTGATTCTGTTCTGAATTACCCATCTGAATGCTTAAATTTGCACTTACCACACAAAAAGAGAAAAGAAAATGTTACTTTTCTGAAAATATCAAATTCCTTCAAGAAGAACATTGATGGTCTCTGAAAGGATTGTCCAAAATAATGCCATTTTATGAGATGAAGGTTGACTATCCGTGTAAGAGTTAGGTACTTAGCATCCACAAAATGCAGATGAAAATGGGAAGACTGAATAAGCCCCAAATATGCGCTTAGGATTTACATTTGCATCTAAAGTTGGAAGCTGGGCAGCATTAACACAGCTTCAAAGATCAAAAGCATTCAAAGTCTTTACTTTTTACTTGAATCTGTAAATACATTTTTAAAGTAATTTTTGTTAACAAGTACTGCAATTATTCTCATTGAAACCTATCAAGAAAGTAGTAGGTTTAGTACACAAGAGAGACATGTCCACCAAAAAAAAAAAGTGCCATGTATTGGGCTGAAAGCATGAAAACACCAATCAAAAGCAGCAAATGGAGATCATTTTCTCATCTTTTACCTTACAATTTTTTATCTCAGGGCAAATTCAGCATGAAACATTACCAAAAGTTAAATTGCTAGTTGAACTGTAAAAATAATTTTGAAACAACAGTGAGTTTGGCCAGTGAAGGTTTTGCTCACCTCTGAGTTCCCCCACTGTCAGGGTGACATTGCTCAGAAAGATAAAGCAGTAAAACCATTAAGCACCCTGAATTCCTTTTAATTTCAAAAGCCCTGCAGGCTGTTTTCAGGATTTCACTTTCTATGTATTTACTTTACTTTCTAATATTCCCTTTTAGGCAGCCAGTAGTCACAGGTGGAGACTTTAAGTATTCCAATTAAATCATTAATGAAGTTATAGGTGCTATATGGTAGCTGTTCCAAAGCATTTATAACAGAGGTTCTAGTTTGTGGCAGTTGCACAAAACTCCATCTGCTCATTTTCTTTCTGAATTTCCTGACGAGAAATACCAGAGAATAATTCTGCCTCTGCCTTTCTTCATGCATCCTTGGCTTTGTCCATTTAACCAGCTAGGTGTGAGCCCAGGAAAATCAGAAACCTGAGTTTGAAATCCCCAGTGTGGTTGGGTGGAATCAGGGTGCCCCCCCCCCAAGCACTTCTGTGATTCAAACCGTGTGGTGGAGCCTGGATCAGTGCTGTGAATCATCAGGCTCATCATACCTGTGCTTAGTCAGCACTGTAATAACATAATTGATATTTTTCACGCAATGAAGTCAGAATGACTGAAAGTTCACTGTTGTGCCGCAGATTTCGAAAGAGAAGCTGCTAAAATAAGCAAATGATAAAATTATCCATAATAGCTGCCTTTGAATCATGTCCACAATTCCACCAGTAAGGCAAAACCAAACTGCAGCAAATGCTGAGCTAACATGAGCCCTGACACAGCTGTGGTGTGGTGGTTGGTGCATCTGGGTTGATTCCCAATTCTCCCAGGAATTAAGAGTCACTACTTACTTTGAAAGACAGGATATAGTAATAGGGACTTTAAACCACTTAGTATTATACAAGTAGGAAACTTCAATTTGATGTAAGAATTGGACTGTACACACCCCTCGCTTTGGCATTCACAGCTTTGGAAGGTGCATTTCTTTTTCTTCACCACCTTGGAATGCCCAGAACAGAGTGGTTACAGGTCAATGTATTCCTGCCTTAGTGGGAACACTTTCACATATGATGGATAATTCAGTTGCTGCATCATTTCACCCTTTACCTTCGCTTTAGATGCCCAAAAGAAAGCCCAGAAATTTGTCTAGCTCCAGCTTGGTAATTACTATAGAAGTAGGGAAACTAATGCATCAGAAGATAAAATAAAGTTATACTCTATTCTCCTTCCTCTTGGTCAGCCAAAGCAAAGGCGGCATTTTGGATGGGCTCAGCAGATTCTATTTTTAATTTAAATTATCATACCACCAAAACATAAGGGAAAGGCAGTGAAGGAGCCTCAGAGCAGAACCTAAATGCAGTATTGATAGGGCAGCTAAGCACAGCACCGTCCCTACCCCAGAGGATTTCTGCAAAATTACCTTCCACACAGAAAGATCTATGTCTGTACCTGGGTTTTTTTAAGCCCCAGGTGTGTGGGATTCCAATTATTTACACTATCTATAGCTATTGAAGGACTATATAAATATATAAATATCTCTACCATTTCTTTAGAGAATTGCAAAAATAAATAGCAAGAATCATCTGAACCTTTTAAAACTTCTGGGTAAATATATATCATAAGGAGAAAACCCACAACAAACAAACCCAAAAAAATCCCCAGGCAGAACACTAAACCATCCAGAGACTGGGAGAAATTTATCAACATGTCCTCAGTTTCTAGAGAATATTTCACTTATGGGTTTCTTTCATCAAGCCTGGATGATGAAACTCTTCCAACATCTAAGACAAACATTGATTAGTAGAACTTGGATGAAATGCTGCCCAAAAACCATATATATTAACTGGAGAGAGCAGAAAGCTTTACTCAGAAGAAAAAAAAATATAAACTTTAACTTATTTTAAGAAAAAATGTTATCCTACTAACATCAACAGGAGTTGCACATAAATCATAAATTTATGAATGTTCTTTAATTATATGACTAATATAAATGTCCTTTTCCTGATTTACGAGGTCTGAAGTACATAAATAATTTCAAATATTTGAGCCAAAATACCTCAGCACTGTATTTTGATATTATTTTTTTTAATTGCATAATATCCTGGACCAGATATGTGGCAACTGTCCAAAAGGAGGCCCTTTCCCCACAGTCTGGGTTTGCCCCTTGCTTAAGACAATCACCCTCCCAGCCCCTTCTCAAGGAAACAAACCCCCATGCTCAAAATTCACAAACTCTTCCTTCCTAACTGAAGTTATTCTTTTACTTGGCATGTCACGATGGAAGAGTAGCATCTTCTTAATTGACTTGGCAGTGCAGAATTACAGAACCTCGAACTGCTTTGTCATCTAAATCACACTGTTTGGGCACATCTCTACTGCTACTCTGAAACATCTGGCCCAATTAGAGCAGGCCAGTGTCCTAACTCGTCTGAAAGGCAGAGGAAGGTTAATGTTACATGCCCCAAAGGCAAAAATCTGTTCCATGCACTATCTAGGATGTTCTCACCTATTACAGAAATTTTGTCTGGCTGGGGGAAGTTTGTCAAGCCAGGCAGGAAATCAAAAGTAGAAAAATAAAGGGGGATTTCTAGTTCAGCATAAAAAAACCATTTGCACACCAGAACTTCTGCCAGTGCAAACAATACTTAGGACTGCAGGTACATTTTCTTGGTTATTTCTATGAACAAATGCATGCAAACGTATTTGCATATGCAGAATGGATGCCAGGTTGAAAAGAGTGAAAATTTCCAAGAAGAAACACTGCAGAAGAGGCTGGGCTTCTTACACACCCACAGAAAACCAGGCATGCCTGGAATGTACAATATGAATCCTTAGTTCTGGGTTCAGTGTAAGGCCTTAGTGAGCTCATTTAACATCCTTTATAGGGTTCAAACAATGGTTTTCCAATCATTCACATCTCAGTCACAACAGTAACAGTGTGGTGACCTGTTTAAGAGAGAAATTAAAACAATTCATTGTACTAATTAGCATCTTCTCCTTTACTCTGAGATACTTGTTTCAAGTAATCCAACAACTTAATTGAGGAGATCATTGATTTTAATTAACATTTTTTCCTATGAGAAAGACTTTTACTATTGGATGGTGCCGGAAATCAGCAGGGGGTGGAAGAAAGTGTGGGAAAATTATATAGGCAAAGAATATTCTTTTTTTCTGCCCATTGCAAAGTAGTTTTGAAATTCAGAGCATTTTCTCTGGTTAGCCTGTATGATTTTGATCCATCAAAAATAGAGATGGAGAAGTACTAATAGGTCATAACATCCCAGACTATTTCACTGATGGGACTTGATCATTAATCAAAATGGAGTCTACATGCATAATATCATATTAAATGGTGTGCATTCAGATCCAGAACAATTACTGTTTCCTTGCAATGCTCATCAAGTTCCTTTTCTTTCATTGACTAAGTTTTAATAGCTTTTGAATGCCTGAAACTGAGCTCAAACCTCAGACTGGAGCAATTCCCAACTTCAACCCATCTGCTAATGCAAGCAAAAATTTGTACCATAACAAGACTATTTAAAATAATGTGGTAGGGGGTTTTTTGTGGTTTTTATTTTGTTTTATTTTTAATTTAAAAGACCATGCATAGAAGCCATTAGCTCTGGGGGGGGAAAATAAAATTGAAAATAGAACTCATATTTGAAGGGACAGGAAGTCTCTTTCAGATTTCATAACAGAACAATATCTTGACAAAATCCGAGATGGCAACAGCAGGAACAGATCTCTTTATAGATACTAAAACATTTTAAAATCACGATGCAGGAGAATTCAATTGCTAGTTATTCCAGGAGTTCACAGGAGTTCATTACCATATGAAGCAGAACCTGCTCACTAAATGCTTCATAGGCAAACACTTTTTCCCCATCTATTCCTTACAAAACCAGAGAGAGCTGAGAAACACTCAAAGGACTCAGTCTTCACCTATGCAGTTTTATTTCTGTGGGCATTCAGGAATAACAACTAGAAGACCTTCTCAGTTTCATTATTTCAATTTAACCACGTTCCTGATTTCTCCCTCTATTCAACACCTCCATACGGTCGTGGCCACTTGTCAATTTAGACTTGCATCCTGTATAATTGAAGTCAATGAGAGGTTTGTTCCTAAGTTTATTCCAAGCACAAATTGTCCCCATCCCTGGGCAGAGACCCACAGTTTCAGTTAGCTTTAGCCAGCAGATGTAAACATTCTGTTCTTGTTTGCATCCAAAGTTGACTGCTTTACCTTTTTCTGTATATTTGCAGCAGTAATTACTGACAGCAGGCTCCCCTGTATGGGCCCAAAGCCAGCTCACTGCCCTTTAGGTATTGTCATCTGTCTTTGTGAAGGAGAAACGTCAAGTCAGAATTTGTTTTTAAAGGTGAGGAAACAAAGCCTTTGGGGAATTTCAGGTGGCACGAGAAGCACTGTCTAAAGCATCTCATTCCAGTCACTGTGCAGAAAAAGAAACCAGAGCTGGATGTCTTCAAATAAACTCATCCTCCACCTTGTCCCGTTGCTTTTCCTTTCATCAAACACTGGAAAAAAAATCTGAAGAATTTTCCTTTCATTTCCATCCTATCCACAATGAGAGACTTTGAGTATTTGTTTCTTGGTTTTAAAACATCAGATGCAAAGCACAGCACTCCACAATGCTCCATAACAGATACACCGCTGAATTACTGTCATAAAAACATTGATTATTTTGTTGTCAACTCAGGTTATTGTTTTCCCTAAGGGACATTTTCAAAGAACCTGGCCTAGGGCTAATTTCATCTTAATTACACATGAAATTAAGAGCATGATGACAAACCTCACCAGACTCCTTGGTTGCTCTAAGCTGTAAACCAGTGTAAGTGCATCTCTGGACAGGTGCATACATAAAGATATGGAAAATGATTCAGCCATTAGGAGGGTAACAAGATTTAAGGACTTTCCCACTGGTTCTTCATACAGTAAAGTATTGTCAGTCTGACCCAAAAATACAGCATGAGCCAGCACTTAAGCTTTCATTAAAGTCAGTGTGACCCTAACAACATCTACAAATGCTTTATCTGAAATAATAGCACGTGGAGGGTTCAGAACACTCAAAACTTCCCCCATCACTGTCAAAACTTTCAGAGATGGGGGTGTGGGCATAACAGAAACCATCTCAAAAAACAAATCAGAAGAGTCATTTGGTTTAAGGAACATATTTGATCAAATCTATTGCTGTTCTTGGGAAATTTAGCCAGTGTAAAAAACATTCTCAGGATTTTTATATTAAGAAACATAATTGGGTTATTTATTGTGCAGTTTACTTCTAGAATCCATTCATACTTCCTGCAGTTGTGAAAATAACTTTTTTTTATTTATTTCCCATATTACTATTGCAACCAGACTATCATGTATTAAATAAGCTGTGGAAGGAACAGGTCCAGGATTTAGCACTCCCTGTGACAGAGTACAAATTATAGCATGTGGCAGAACCATCCCACCATTCATAAACTGTGTTTAAAGGAAGACTTTATTGAGCCTAAAATGAGAAATATACCTGAGATCCAAGTCCGGACAAACAGATTTGGTCTTGGACAAATCAGATAAAGCCCTAGAGCACTTAAACTCAAGAGGCAGTGGCACTTTTAGACCCTGGGAGCTTAAATCAGATTTAAACTCATCCAAATGAGACTACTCATTTACAAGTCATGCCATTTACCTTCCATAAAATACCCTCCTCAGCTGCACAGAGTGTGCAAACAGGCAGCGTCCCTGTCACAGCTCTGTGGCTCTGGGGCTGTGCTGCCACAGTGGGATCCCTCCTGCAGCACCTCCAGTTAAGAGGGATGCCTTTCATTAGACCACATTGCTCAGAGTCCCATCCAACCTGGCCTTGAACACTTCCAGGGATGGGGCAGCCACAACTGAAAGCAGAGACAGGAATATTTCACTGACAGTAACTGAAGGTTATGGGACCTATGGCATGGGACAAACAGGGATTCAGACCAAATCTACCTTATAAATCAACTTTAAAACTGACTCTCAACCACAGTGTTCCCTTTGTGATGCTCTAGAAATTTGACTTCTATTTAAAAGTTATTTAAAAGTTGAAATATACTTTGCTTTAAAAACCAAAAACAAACAAAAAACCCACTCAATTTTCAAACAAAATATTTCTGTGCACAGGCAATTAACGTAAATTCCACCTTGAGGTCAGGAGAAACACAAAATAAATTAGAATTAGATAAGAAGATTTAAAAATTTAGATTAGAAGAATTAGAAATTTAGATTAGAATACCAGATTAGAAATAATGATAGATTACAAATTAGAATTTGCTGTATTAGAGGCAATTTCCAGTCATGGCAGCTGCCTTAAAGTTGCTCTCTGCTCATAAAGTGGCACAACATGCTTCGAGAAAGGTATATACTAATAAACACTTCATTAAAAAATTGTAACTGCTGTGGGAGTCACTCTCCCATCCACTGACCACTTCTGTGATCTGTTTCTGCTACAAATTAAGGGAAAGAGGGTATATGAAACATAATGAACTGTGGGACTAATAAGCAGTGTCCATGGAAAAATGATACTCTGCATCTTCAGAATTATTACATCTCACCACAGAATTATTATTTGTATCAGCAGTCAGAGACCAGAAACTCATCCTATGAGGTTCCATATCCAAAAAATTCACAAAAGTTTTCACCCATTCAGAAATGTCTTCCCAGTTCTGTGTTTAATTTTGCTACTGCAGGAACCGCAATGGCAGGAATTGCACACGGAGAGTGAGGAGATCTGGGTCAGCATCTGCAGGTTACAGCAACTATCTGCACCAACACTGTGATTTTTTTATTTTTTAATTTATTTTTTTAAGTTTGGGGGGAAAAAAAAGCCAACAGGAAAAATTCCCATTAAAAATAGCCATAAGTAATTTATGCAGGAAGAGTAAGCTCCTGTTTTGCCCAAGGCAGATAAAAGCCAGCTCCACTAAAAGGCATGAGTCAGCAGCAATTTCTGGGAGAATTTGTCAGAGCCAGAAACGTCTCAAACTCCAAAACTGTGCAGCAAAATTTCACAAGCTGCAGTTATGCCAACAGCTTATGATTCAGCCTCCTCCTCCTCCTCACTGGAGTCCCCCATTCCTCACCAAACTATGGTGGCAAACTGCCACCTGCTCCTTCTCTGTTGCACATTCCTGAAGCTGGGATACCCTCGGGGAGGTTTTGGGGAGAGGTTCTGGAAAAAAGCACTCACACAAAGTTTAGCAGTTTGTACATTTGATTTCATGATGCACCACAGGAATCGTTCAGCCTTCCTGACAACAAACCTCGAGGGCAGCTCTCTGCAAGTCACTGCAAGAATGTGAGACTCAAAATCCTGCATCCCAGAGGTGACACTCACTGGGATTAGATGGCTAAGCAATTTAAAGTGATGATTAATTCTAATGAGCTTTAATACCACCACTACATCAGATGGGAAACAGATTCTATCCTGTAGCAAAAAGCTTTGGTTTGGCTTTCTGAAGGAATGCAGAAATACATTGTGACCTGGTGCCACACCATCCAGGACAAAGAAAGCTGCATCTCAGGCTTGGGTTGGTTCTCAGCAGCACTTGTGGAATTCTGTGTATTTTTGCACAGGCTCTGCAACCTTCATAACTTCACCTGTAAAAAGGAGGCACCTTCATTTTCTCATCATTTTACCCATCTTTTCTGCTTACTTGGCATTCTTTTTAATGCGTATTTTCTCTTATTCTTTGTCTACAGTAAAGTACAACACAGAACTTGTTTGTAAGACATAATCAGCAAGAAAACAAAGATGCCAAATTTATTTTGAATCATTTACTATGATTAGAGATCTGATTCAAATGACTCTGCACACGAATTTTCCATCTCTACTTGTTACTACAAGAGATTTTCTTCACAAAATTGTCCCTGAAACCCTATCGGACTTGTGAAACTCTGTTAGAGAATCCAGACACACTTTTAGCAGTTTGTGTATTTTTTTTAACAGAACCTATAATGTATTTTTTTTTTTACTGAACCTATAACAAACCATTCAGAATCTTTGGAGTTCACATATACCTGGTAAAATTTCTTTTCCTCATGTCTGTCTTGATAAAATAATGAAGAATTTGCATTTTAATGTGATTATTTTTATAACATTCCGCTTTGAATAGAAAGCTACATAAACTCACCTCGTTCTGTGCCATCCATAACACAGCTTGGCTTGACAGCATTGCCCAGCAAAGGTGCTTCAGGTTAGCAGCAGAGACAGCTGGGCCAACAGGACCACACTGCTCAGGAGTTACAGTTCACATGCCTCATTGTACCACAAGGAGCAATGGTCCTCAAAGGAGCTGAACTATCTTAAGTTCATAAATACAAGATCAGAAGGAAAGCCAGGAACAGAACAGAGATTTTTAAATCCCATCTTTACTCACTAGGCCTCAGAATATGCACGTGTTCGTACCAGTATTTTTATTACAAGGCCTCTCCCCACTAATGAGGTTCAAGTTGAGTGTTAAAACTAAAAAATCAGCAGGTATAACCCAGAGGATTAGGATGCCATTGCTGCTACAATGGAGGCTTCCTTTACATCTCTGGAAGTGATGGCCATGTGAAGAGAGCATGCTGAAGGTACACACAGGGGATGGAAAAACAGAGAACTATTGTTTTGGGTGAAAGGACAGTGTTAGGTGAGCAACAGAAAAATCTCTTCTGTAAATGTCAAACCCTGGGCTACGACAGCACTTACTCATTTGTTTACCACTGAGCATACTAACACATTCCTGCTGACTTCAGTAGTCCCCAGCAGTTCCAAACTAGAACCTCTGTAGGCAGGTACTTAACTTTTGGATTTGTTCCAAGTCATACTGCATGAACAGGAGCTGGTTTTGTATCTACAATTAAGTCCACATTTGAGTGCTCTGCTGGAGTAGGTCCAGTGCCCTCCCCCTTGGCATGCAGGTATTTTTAAGAATGTTTCAGAGTGTTACACATCTTCTGCCATCCTCCTATAAGGAGTAGTCCCACTGTAGGCTCTGTATTAAAAGCAATGATAGTCAGACGAAGCTGAAATCTCACCCAGACCAAGGCATCCTATTGTTTGTGAGACAAACACAGTTTGTGCTCAACTGTGTCACTGTGAGTCACTGTTTCATTTATTGCAGATTTTATTAAGTTCTCCTTGGGAGGAAACCACTAGGCAAAAGCTACATTTAGCCTGCAGGAGCAGAGTGCAGATGGCCAATGCATTCCTCTCAGACAGAAATTCTAAGCACCCTTCAGGTTGCATACAAATTTCTACAATGAGAATACATGAACGTGACGATTTGGACCAGTAGGCTTTGACCAGAAATAAACTGCCAAACTTGAAGCCAAGTCTTCAAGCAATCTCATCCCAGACTGGAGCCCAGCACAGTATTTTCTCTGTACCTGAAGTAGTTCAGTATCAGAGTGCTATATAGTTTATTTAAAGATGGGTTTTTTCCTAACTGAATCTTGAGTGAGTCATCCATCACTGAGCTATTCTGTGATGTTTTGGGTTTTTTTTTTTCCTATGGCAAACTAACATTAAACTTTGTCTAACCACTTATGACAATTTTTCAAACATTTTTAAAATGCAACCCCTTTTGCCTCATCAGTTTTCTTGCTACCCTTCCATTCCTTCCAGCCCTTCTCCTCCCCAGGAATCATGACTTCCATTCCTCCTCAGTAGAGGAACAAAACCAGGCTGTAATTACTGTCTACAAGTATTTACTCACTCTCACATCTTAATGGAACCAAATTGCTGATCCCTTCCCAACCCTAAAATAGGTCTCAATCCTCAGCTGAAAAAAATTATTGATTTACTAAACCATGCAGTCTCCTAACAATCCAATATTACCAACACAATCTATCTTTGTGCCAACAACTTAAAAATATTTGAACAATTACTTTTACTACCATTGCAACTTTTCTGTATGCAGGACTAAAATATACACTAATGTAACTGCTACACATAGGACATGGAGGTAGTACAAGAAAGAAGCACTGGAGCAGAAAGAGTCCACTCTCTGTTAAAAGACTAGCTTCATGACTAAGGATTGCTATTAATCTGCTGAAAACACACTAGCATTTTTGAAAAAAATACCATTGCAGTCTAAGTCTACATTGCCTCTAAACTGGCTCAGTATCTTAGTCCCTGAAATACTCACAGCTTGATTTTCCTGTTAGAGACATGCAGAAAACATATCTATACTAGTAAAATATGATTTATTCCAGATACTGTTTAGAATTTCCTCTATGGATGTCTTCAGGAAATGTTAAGTTCTGGTTTACCCCATCCTTCAACATATATTTGAGTATGGTCTGTGTGTCTGCAAGGTGGTTGAAATATGGAGCAGAAAATCAGGGAAAGACTCCCTCTCTGGAGCAGCCAGAGTTAGCAAATTACTTGGTGCTGACAGGTCAAACCACTAGAAAAAGTGGGCAGACAGACTTAGCAAGTACAACAGATAGGTACAGTATTTCTGAATCCATTCAGCCTCTCTGTCTTTGAGAGCCAGGAAACAGCAGTGAAGAAAATTGTTCCCCACCTTGATCAGAGAGTCCAATGAGTGGTCATTAAAACATGAACAAGCTGGAATTCACTTTGATGCCATTTAAAATCAATTACCCATAGAGATGCTAGGCAGTCAGCATCTAATCAAACTTTTCTCACAGTATACCTGCTATGCACAGGGTAAGAGGAACTAAACTGAGTGAAATATACTGGAAATCAGCTACTTTGATTTTAGGAATACATTCAGAAAATCAGCATGGCACAATTAACAGGAAAGAAACAAGTAGTAATTAGTCACTGAATCAGTGTGCAATATATAGAGCACTCTCCAAGCAGACATGGCCAACATGCCATTAGCAAACTGTGGGTATAGGCAAACTTGGGAGGCTTGATATGTTCTGTTGGCTTGACAAGCTTGCCTCAGAGGTAAAACAAATAAGGATTTCCCAATATTAACCACAGTCTTAAATAGATCTAACATATATTTAAACCTGGATTCCTGTATTTCCTTAGCCATAACACTTACAATACATCCTACTATACACTATGCATTATTAGACCCCACATAGGTAACCACATCCAAGACAACTTAAGGAAATGCTCATTAAGGAGACTCCAATTTTGAGGGGGGAAAAGGAAATATATATATATTCATAAATCATCAAAATTACCAACAAAAGTGGGAAGAAAAAAAAAGTTTGTAGACATATACTCTCTCCCAGGTCTAGGTAATTCAGTGGAAAAAGTTGTAATGCTCATCTACTTAGCAGTATTTTCCAGTAGGCATGGCACTCAACTAACCTTCTGGCAGATGCTATTTGTGAAATTGCTCTCAGATTCACCTAATTCAGTCAAAAAACTAATGAGCTAAACCAGCCCACCAATTTCAGCAGCTTAAGCCTACACATTTGAGGAGTTTCAGAAAGTATTCATGTGAGCAGCTCTTTTAGTAAGCACTCACAGAAGGGTGATGGCACATCCTGGTAACCTCTTCTCATTACACAGAAGCACAAAAACTCTGTCTACAACCTGGTTTATCTACGGATTAATGCACCTTAATTTGTATCTACAGTATGAATTTACTCCATTAGACCAAATTAATTGGTGCCATTTTTATCCAACATAGAAATTAATCCAGCTTTTCCGTTCCAAATAGGCCTGCCAGAAAGGTCGGCCATGCATAAGAACAAAGACAAAATAACTGCTTACCTTCCTGTAAGTTTTCCTTAAACAAACAACCCCAAAATAACCATACCACCCTTTCACCTGAGCAGAGCACACAACCACATCCACCACGTGCAAGACAAAGTATCCTCTATAGTGGTGTGTTACACAAGGATTAATATTAATCCATTGTTCACAGAGAGGAAGAAAACACAGATCTTTAGAGAATATTCACTGACGTAACAGCATCAACACAAGCCTAGAATTCTACATTACTGTGGGTACATCAAGAACTAACCACTCCTGAAAAAGATGTCCCTTTGCATCACACACTGCCAACAATTCAGCCAGGAGGGAAATGGGTGGTCCAGGGCTGGTTAGAGAGGAGACCCAAAACAGCTACTCAGATGGTGGAGTCAGCACAAAAGCAAAAGCCTCTCCCAGCAATGGGTGTTTGAAACCCACACATGGTTCTGTTCATATACAGTGAAGTTGTGGCTCTGGCTCCTGAATCCCTGCCTGATGACACTGGGAGCAGCACCCACTGCTCCTGTCACACCACAGGCTACAAGGCAGAGCCTCAGATGGGCTCCAGTGCTCACAGCCACGGAGGTGGGATCATCCTGCCTCCATCACCCACAAGGACAGAAAGCTGTCAATCAAAATGCCCAGATGATCCCACTAAGTGGACTGAAACATATTCTGTATAGGAAAGCAAAATAAAAGCCAACAGGTCATTATCAAAGTATCTGGGGATGAATTCTTTCCCACAGACCACACCCAGGAACAGATTTGGTTCTGTATAGTTACGCTACAGCAATGAAGTTGATTTGTATATACACTCATAAAAATTCTCAGGAATGCTCTACAGAACTGTCCTTACAGTCTCTTCTCTTCCAGGAAGATTTATTTTGCCAAAGTTGCAGGCAAGCTTACTACAAAAACTGCAATTGAGAGCCAGACTGTTTTAAAAAGTTATTATATGCATATTAATTATGAACAAAACAGCCATGTATTTTCTAGCATTTCTTTCTTTTCCTGTTGTACAGAATGGTTCCAATTCCTACATCACTGCAAGACTGCATCTCATCCCACACATTTTAGTTTGAGTCATTAATCTTTGCTTTTCATTGCAAAGATAAGCCATGTTTAATAGCTATGTTATATAATCTGCATCAAGGTGCTAGAAGAATGCTTTTGCAAACTTTGGGAAAACATTGTAGCTACACCAAATTTAATTACACATCTAAATATCATTTTTAGAAGGCCAAAAGTTCTCTCTGTAACAGCAATAGCTGGGAATACATTATAAATAATTTCTACTTGAGTCTTGGGAAAAATAAAAGAATACAATCAGTTCCCTCATGTCCCTCTCCCCCAGGCTACTAAATGCTATCTTTAAACAATAAAGATGTAGCTTTAAAAAGACATTAGTATTGATAATTATTTGGTAACCCAAAAGCACCCTCCCTGAAGAGGCAGAACACTTATAGAAGATTAGATTGCCAAGAGAATAAAGGAGCCCTAAGGTGATATTGCAAACCTTGAGACAGGATTTAACCTGTGACAGGCAGCAAGTCTTTAAACATTTCTCCAACTATCTGGCACTACTTGCTCACCCCATAATTAGTGAAAGCACAGCCTAGGCACTACCAAGGGGGTATCAGGCACTAAGACATAACCTCCAAGAATCATGCTAATTTTATACATTGACATATTTGATTTTTTTTTCTTAAAACTTCTTCAGTATTTTCTGATGTACTCCAGCAACACTGGATGTTCTCCACCCAGTGCTTTAGTTAATCAGTGCACACAAACATTACCTCATCAACCACTACATTTCTCCAAACAGAATTCAAGTACAGGAAACAACAAAGGGCTTTTTGCTTCTCCTCTCGACTCACAAATCAGTTGTGATGGAAATGGTTCATAAAATTGGGGTGTTGAGACTGAAGAAGAGACCAGCAGCAAAGATTTTGCCAGAGCTACTTCACTAAGATATTTATTGTGCTTCATTCCTGCTTGACTCTTTTCTGCACAAGGAGGAAGTGGTGGCACACTTTACAATGGTCATCCAGCCTTTCAGCAAAGGGATGTCACACATTGGAGCTAAAATAAGGATAATGTAGGAAAAGAAAGAGTAAAGGAGTGAACCAACTGGTCAAGTAGTCTTGATCTGAGGGAGCACATCTAATTATAGCCAAAAGAGTTCACCAAACTTTGAAAGGAACTCTTTACTTCTAAATTTTAGTGGCATAAAAACTAGAAATAGAATTATTCACAAAATTTATAACAATGCTGATTCTTTCCAACAACAGGATAATATGACAGCTCATCACAGAACTTAACATCAGAACTGAAGTTTCAGAGAAAGAGCAGATTTTTAAAATTTCTCATTTCTTGAAGTAAAATGGCCAGTTTTTTAGGAGAACTGATGATTCTTGTTAACTGTGAATGACTGTTGACATCTCTTAGAGCAGTACCACTTTAAGAAAGCGTTAAAAGTCTATATGAAGAGTAGATGCATATAAAGCAAATCAAAACTGATAAACACAGCACTTCAAAGTTCACTGGGACTCCTAGAAGTATACACAAGTGATCAGCTTCAGGAAATCATTATGTTAAATTAAGACACATTCCAAACTATGCAGCTGCTTCTCTGATTCCTGAATTCATAAACCTAAGCTGTTTCCCCAGCTTTTATTTAATGAATATGTTTCTCAACAACTAGTTAGACCTAAAGGCTCAAAAACTAGAAGGTAAATAAAATGCAATAAAAATTCATTGGTTTTTTTTTCAAACTCTCATTATGTTTTAAGACAACCTTATGAGTTAGAGGAGATGTAAATTGTGAGTTTTCGCTCCCTGAGGTTCCTAAGAGAAAAACAGCTTTTAGAAGGCTAGAAACACAATAATAAATACGTTTAGATGGTCTGCTCCTATAGTCTTTTCCACTGAGAGTAAATTTAATAATCATGTTTATTGTCAGCAACTGGGACACCTGAGCTCAGGAAGACCTCAACTCCACTCTTTCACTCCTTTCCTTTTCTGTACCTAATCAGACAGTGTATAAACACCATTGCATCCTCCAGAGCCAGGTGTGTCCCTCTGTATCAGCTGCTTTTGATTTCCTCTTAGGACTGAACTCACAGTTTGCTTCCATTTTGGTTCCTAACTTCTTTTCTCAAGTCTTTCCTCACTTCCTGATGCCATACACTCAAAATCTTCTCCACAGAAATATCTGCAAAATTTAAGTGTGAAAAAAAGCTTAGAAGCTCTGTTTTCAATGTCTGGCATCATCTCTCTCCATGATTTGACTCAGTCCATTTAAGTCAGATGGAGACACTGATTTTAACTCCTGCACTCTGAATCTCTTCAGCTTCAGACAGTGAAAGCATCCCCAAAACATCAGTCAGGTCTTGCTGCAAGAACCCCCCTACACTGATATCTTGGTGTGCTTTGTGCCCAGCAGAGCACTGAACAGCTCAGCAGCATTAAGACTAAGGTAGTTCCAGCATTATCCAGCAAAGCAGGGATTCTATAGATGAAAGCACTCATGCCTTTTGCACAAGGTATAGGGTGTTGATTGAAACATGGGCATTACAAGCAGGTACAGAAACCTTTAACTGATCTAAGGCTACTTGATTGTCCAACATCCGCACTCTGCCCTATGCTTACAATATCTAGTGTAGTTCATATGAGCTATAACTGACAGGGCTTTAAGTTCCTTGGATGCCCCACTGTGTTCCCTCAACAGTCCTCAGTTCTTTCTGGAACATGTTGCCAACTTAATTCAAAATGCTACTTACATAGAAGTTCTTAACTTTTAAAGAAATGTGATGAAACACATCCATATAATGAATTAGATGGAAAGAAAACAGACTATTTCATTATTACCCTGCACAGTGTTCTGCATGTGTTCTACTGATATTGAATACAGTGACTAGGACTTAATGCACTATACCAAAGAGCCTCAGGCCTTTGGAAGGCTTGTTCTGTGAAACAAAAAAAAATCCTATTGAATGCACTTGTGCTAGTAATCTCCTTATATCATAGTAAAATAATCTGTGAAGAAACCAGAGTGCTGATTATAAGCAAGGCATCCAAAATGAACTGTGGTGCAAAACTGAGACATTAGAGCTGGAATTTTTGCATTTCAGAAGTTTTCTATCAAGGACCTCCACTTTATCAAAAGCTATCACCAAAAAATAATACAAATTGACACAGATTCTTAGGGAAGAATAGGTATCATCTCTTTATAAGGAAATCATATGAGAAAGGAGTTGGTTGGAAGAGGGAAAAAAGGCAATACAGGATACAGTGGCTGAAAAACTTTCCAGGCTTATAACAGACACCAAATTTTTTAAGAGAACTCAGTTTTTTTCCCTCTAAATTAATTTATCCCAAATGATTACTAGAGTGCATTGAACCAATATAAATGTTATTCCATTTTGTTCTGATACTTCCTGACAGTAGATGACTTTCCATTTAGTAAAACCCATGGTCTACTCAGAAAACACAGCCAGGACTGTGATTGAACTCAGGAATCTCCATCCTGCTACATCTCTGGCTTCATTTAGAATTACATTGTGCAGCTTTCCAGCTCTTGTCCACAGTGAAAAACTTCTCTCAGTCATTAAAAATCCTTTTTCTGAGCTGTTTCAATGGGATTACTCAGCTTGGAAACACTGGAAAAGATTTTATTTTATGCCTTAGGATAAAAATTTCACTAGTCAGACACTATAACAACTTTTCATTAATTCCATCCTGATCTTGAAAATTTCAAGCCTATTCCCTCTCTTACCAAAGAATTATTTAAAAGCATAGCTAAAGCACACAGTTCCTTCCCCTCTACCTTTTCTTTCCCCACAATCTCATCCATAAAAATACTATTATTTGACACCAAATAAATCTTAACATTTGTGAATGGAATGCTTGAAACCTGTAGGAAATTTTGTGTTTATAGTTAACGCGTCCCTCAGTTTTAAGGACATCTCAAGCTATTCAGATATTCTTTGTGTTGCGCGTTTATCTCGCGATAACCAGTTGGCAAACACACAGCTAGGAAAAAGTGATTTATTAATGACAAAAATGTAGTTCCAATGTGGATTTAGTAAAAGTCCACACAAAGCTAAGTCATAATGAATTACAAAGACAAACAACACATTGGGGTTCCCACTCATTTATATCACAGTTAGTACAAGTCTGCAGGTTTCTGCTGAAATAAATCACAATGGCCTCAGTAAGAAAAAGAACAACTCCTTGTAACAATTGCCAAAACAAGCACTTCACGAGCATCTCGGCAGTTCTTTCTAGTACTGTAACCCATAAAACAAACAACATAATCAACCTAAGGTCAAAGTTTGGCTGCTGAAACCCGATTACTTCAGGGCACTTCCACCTCAAAATGCAGTTCATTTTATCAAGGTCACACCTTTTATGTAGGAAAATATTAACATTGTTATCCCTTAGATCTATAGGATAGGAGCACTGGCATTGAATAGCAGAATTCTGCATATGCATCCAATTACTGTTAAAATCATGGCTCTATCTTTGCATGATATACAAAATTACTGTTGCAGTTTAAAAGGTGATGTTCTCACAGCAGACCAGGAAAGCCAGAATAGAGTTGTACACTCATTGTTGCTGCTTCAAAATCCCCCCATGATTTATTCCTAGAGTATACTTAATTATGTCCCAACATATTCTTTTTAGCACTGCCAAGGACAAATATTTTAAAAAATCTAATTCAGTGCCCTGAAAAAAATTGTAATATTGCCTTAAAAGCCATGAAGCTTCATTTGAAGGAAAACTTTAAAGTTTCTTCCCTGCTTCCTACTTTCCTGATGCTATTAGGTGTCCTTGCTTCAGGTTTCCAAGGCTTTTTCCAAACAATGGTCAGAAACAATTTCCCTGAAAATGAAAGCCGAGAGTCTCATGAACTCTGTTGTCCACAGAAAACAAAGTGTGAAGAGAAGTATCACAGAACCATAACAAAACCTGACAGTTTTTCAGCTCTGTATTTTAACTTTAATTTCTGCTACACTTCAGCGGTAAGCAGCAGACACCTGTTTCCTGGAAACAGTTTCTCTTTTGTGTGTGTGTTCACCTGAGTCTCCCTGATGGATTTGAACATTATAGTTGAGGTTAGGTTAACTTCTGTTACTCTGAAGAGATCAGTTATTCCTTTCAGTAAAACAAGGTCACCTAGCAATGTGTAAGACAAGGACAGAAAAGACACAAAGCCTTTATGATAAAATAACAGGACTTCAATAAAGGCATTATTTGGTTAAGCTAAAAACATTCCTTACTGTAAGCACTGTTACTTTATTTTAGAAATGAGAATAAACAGAGTATTTTGATTCTAGTAAGTGGCACTGAAGTAAATACATTCATATGCAACTACAGGATGCAGGAGCAAACACATATTCTGAAATCACTTATGCTTTAAAAATCAAACCATGCTGATTAAGGGCTTAACCTGCATGACAGATGGAAGAGATTGCCAGTGATTTCACTCCAGGTGCATTATGTCCTTTTACTATAAATCACACAAGACAGAGACAAGCACTTACAGAATCAGCACTGACTTGTCTCCCAAACAGGTGATTTCAAGAATGATGTGACAGCTGAAAAGTAAGTCCCTTAATTTCAGGTTCTCTTTGCATTTCTAAAAGTAATGTGACAAAAAAAAGGCACATACACCAGATACACTTCATATTGCTTTCAGAGTATTTTTTGTCAAATAATGTTCTTATACTAGAAAAAAAAATCAAAATATATCTGCATATTTTGGAAATACCCCTTTGAAGTCTTGAGACTTGCAGCCTAAATATTAGAATATGTTTAAAGCATGTGCACCTAAATACCTTGCTTTCACTCATTTGTGCTAATATAAATCTTCTTGCTAAGGAGAGTACTGAAGCATAACAAAAAGATCCAAAATCTTATGCTCAGCATCTCACTGACAAACAATACTCGATTTTCCACATATGTGGGGGGGGGCTCTCACAACACAAGTTGCATGTTTCAGTAATGCAAAAATCTTTTTGAGCAATTATTTAGGAGTGAAATAAAAGATGCATTAATTGGAGACTGTATTACTTGATATTTGTGTTTGTTTACGCACCTTTGTTTATAATGTGATACTGAAAGTATCACCATATCGCACCACATCCTACATGTGCGCTGCATTGGAGATGGGATGAGAGAGAGAAAGTTATGGAATTCTTGTCAGCCTGCTGGAAACTGGCTTCAACAGCTGTTGGTTACATTTTGAATCTAAGGTCTTATATAAATACAAAGCCCAGCTGATTCTTCAACTGAGCAATAATCTGGTTTTTTTCCTGGTAGGACAGATACAAAGCACAGTATTTATGGCATCTGTGTGATGCCAGAAGGCATTTAACATACCTGCAAAAGTCCATCACAAAAACATAGTAAAGGCATAATGAAACAGATACAAGATTTACAGGGAATGGCATCAGGAGCTAAGGTAGGAGAAAAGCTTTAGTAATTCAACATTTCAAAACACAAAGAAAGGAATCAGTTACTACAGCTGATTGGATTTTTAGATTTGTAGGTGAGCATTTAATTTTGAAACACCAATACACAAAAGTAAAGAAATAAATGCTACTACTTTTCTTTTTTCTTCATTCTTCCCTCAGAGTCAAATGTAAGACAAGAAAAGCTTAGATGCTTTCACTGATACTTTAAGAAAAACAGGCAACAAAAACCCATCATGACAAGATCATAACAAAGAGTGTTTTATGTTACTAAAAACCCAGAGAAGGTTTCTCTGCCTCTGTGTCCTAAAGGCAGGGTAATGTGCACAATTAAGCTTTCAGTCGGATGAGCATCACCAGCCACTTATTGCATAGCCATTGCAATACAGAAATGAGAAAACACTTCCATTTTCATTAAATTATTCCTAAATAACTTCTCTACAGACTTCTCAGAGGGTATGCAGTGATATGAAGATGGCACCAAACATTTCCTTGGGGACTCACAAACCTGGAGTTGTAACCAGCTTTGGAAGCAGGTAAAGCCCTCCATTCAATCAATATCACAAACATTAGAACTCAGGCGTGCAGTTCCTTCATTTGACATTGTTTCTCATGTTACTTCTTCTAAACTATTTTTGCTAGAACACTGTATTTGTTGGTGCAATGCTTTCACAGCTTTTTTCCCGTTGTATTTTATGTCCTGCACTGCTATCACACTTCCTTTCAGAAAGTCAGAATGTGCACAGAGCAGAAAAAAAATTTATTTTATTACTGAGCCCAAAAGCCAATTATCAGAAGATAATACAGTCATGCAATCAGGGCAGAAACATCATTTCCCTCTCTCTGTGGGACTGAATAGGTGTTAAGAATTTTACATTTCATTGATTTGTTTAACTGGAGCTTAAAAATGAATCATCAGGCACAGATCCTTGTTGCAGCACTAAAAGGCTCATGCAGTAGGTTTAGTAGAGCTCTCACAGGCCACAGCTTTGATTTTGGAGGGAATTCAAAGCCCTTGACTCATTGCAAGACCCAATGTTTTGCCTCCAAGGATTTCTTTTACTGTGCTTGCTTGGGTCCTTGTGCAAGAGCTGTTCAGTCTATGCATGATAAGGGTTATAAAATGTCCAGATTTGCCTTTGATACATACTGAAAAAATGTCGGAATCTCATTTATTTTTGTCTCTTAATATAACGTAGTTAAAAATTAAAACTCATATTGGGCTTAGGAGGCTCTGAATCAGCCCAATTAGAACTCTCTTCCAAAAATTACACTCCTGATGTAAGCAGACTATTAAAAAAAAAAAAGATTGTGTCTAGTTTCAGTTTATTAAAATATTATATAATTTGACTAAACAGAAATCCATTATTTTACACAGAAATAGCTAAAAGCTGTTGCAAAACAAGACTTCTCAGCTCCCTTTACAGCTACAAAAGATAAAATTTAAAGCAAAAGCTCCCCTTTAAGGATATCTTCAAAACATACAAACACAGTTTGTTTTTTTAAGCTTTCATCAGCATGATAAGTTGGAAACAGTTTTCAGCTTTTCCAAACGGTTTGGAAAATCAGCATTTTTCATAGAAATAGACATTTCTTTACAATCCTTTCTTTTAGTATCTTTTCATCCTCTATCCAGACTAAAATATTTGTAGTATTGATGAACCTTATGACACTTGGAAATCATTTTGAAATCTATCTATTTACAAAATGAATCCAACAATCATGTAGAATATAAACATGTCTTTGTTTCAAATGTGGAAATAGTATCTCACAAAGCCTGGAAAGGGAGAACTGGAGTCTTGTTTACTGCTGCAATCATCTTTGTTCTACACTGAACACTGGAAGAATAGACGAGAAGCAAATTGGTGACATTTCCACTATGGAAACTGTATTACTAGATGAAGTAGAAAGAACACCCTTTATTAAAATAAAGTTTCATTTAATTCCGTTTTTTCAAAACTAGACTCAGAGTGACCCTCAAAAGTAGAATGAACCAACACTCAGATATGTAAGGTTGTATTCTCATTTGCACTAGTCAAAGATTGTCATAGTTTAACTGGTTTTTTACTGTCATGATTTCAGAAATCAAATTCTAACACCACTTATAAACTTAGGTTTTTATATAGGTATACACAGCACTTCATATATACACATGTATGTACACATATATATATGTGAAACACTGAAAGAAAGAATAACCATCACCTTACCACCAGTCCTGTTCTCCCCTGGATTTGTGCTACAATTGTTCTTTTGATGCTCTGAAAACAAAAGCAAACAGAGGGAATAAATTCAGAAGAAAGAAAAAAATCATTATACTATTATCCACTACTCGTTTTTCAATATAACAATGTGTTAGTGGCGTTATCTGAGAGGTATTGACATCAGAAGGCCAGAGCTTAACCTTTGAATTCTAAGACATTATTTCCAGAGCAGTTCAAAGCATATGACATCCATACACACACACAAGTGCATGCACAAGGATTGTGATGTCTTCCCTATCTTTGCATAACCATTGACAACTTTTTCCTCTTTACTAAAACAAAAACTCTTCCTGGATTGACAGAACATGCTGAGTTGGAAGGGTCCCACATGGATCATCAAGTCCAACTCCTGGCCCTGCACAGCACCATCCCCAAGAGTCATACCATGTGCCTGAGAGTATCTCCCAGATGCTTCTTGAACTCTGTCAGGCTTGGTGCTGCTCTCTTCAACTGTATTATTTTAAGTTCAATATTATATTGTCATAAATAGAAATCCCATTAAACATTCATATGACATCTGACTTGAACACTTACCAAGAATTTAAATTCTTGATTAGCATTTACAAATTATATTATATGCATATTTAAACATGCAGAATACAGTGTATAAAATACAAATTAATACTTCAGAGTGCTATCAGTCAGAGTTATTTCTCCCCTACAAGCACACAGGAAAAATTCACACATTTAGACCACAGGGAAAAGTACTGTTAATTAAGAAGAAAAACAAAAAAAACAAAAACACAACAAACCAACAAAACACAAGGCAACAGGACTTGCTTTCTATTTTCCCATTTCCATCACCTGTCTGATTTTTACTGACAATCATCCTTCCCATCCCTTTGTGGGTACTTAGAGGAGGTCACCTTACCTCCTCTCTGGTGCTGAATCTTGGAATTCTGCTTCAGCAAATTGTCTATACAGTGTCAGGCACCTTTCATACAGCAATACGCACCTTTAGTTTTCTAATCACAGCACTTATCTGAGTGACAACTCACCAGAAATGGGAAAAGTAACATTCCAGAAGATAGACTTCATCACTAAATGAGAACATTGGATTCAGACTTAGGGAAGAAGTTTATGGGATCAGACAATCTCTTTGCACAGTCTGTCATTTTTACATGACTCACACTGCTCCATGTACACCCTCTGGGATCCACAGCTAGCCATAAGTACTCCCTGAGTTGCCATAGTCCTGACCAGCTGTGAATCCCATTTCTCCACATTGCGAGCTCTTCAATCTACCAGCATTATCCAGTTTACACTACTGTCTATTCTGCAGCCACAGATTATTCAGCTCTCGATATTGACAGAAAATACATTGTCTTTTGTTATGGCCAGCTTTCAAATTTGAATTATTTTACTGCTTGTAGCACCCTATACTGTTTATTACAGTGATTGATTAAAACAAAAGACAAAAATGTAGTGTAAGAGGCTGATATGCATCATCTTTGAGCAAACTAGCCTAGTGGAAGGAGTGCCCATTGCAGGAGGGTTGGAACTGGATGATTTTTAAGATCCCTTCCAACCCAAACAATTCTACAATCTTTGAGTTCTGTTATATATTCTGAAAGGCATTTGGACTTTTCTTTAAGGGTGTTTTCTTCCTTGGAACATGGACAGAGTCCCTGCAACATCAACAAAGCCTCAGTTCTTAGGTCTTCCTTGACTACTTTCACAAAATATATCCCTAGCAAGAAGAGATATCTTAGCTTGGATACAGGAGTCCTGATTCAGTCTCGCCCGTGTGTCCTTTCATAGAGTGAGAATATCATTAGCTAGAACTATCCTCCTAAGAAAGCAACAGCAGGCCGAAGATAAGCAAATCCAAACAACTACATTAGAGGTGTCAACAGTTTGTATCTAAAGTCTGTAAATATGCAAGGGTTTATTCTACAATGTATTTTTTATAACTTAGAGCAGGGGAGTCAGAAGAGACAAAAAAGACAGAATTATGTTGATGATTGGAAAAGATCTCTGGGCTCCCTGACATCCTTAACCAACTACAGCATAAATTCCTTCGCTTCTCTCCTAGCAGAGTTCTCAGTATAAAATCAATGCTTTCTTACACAAGTGTCTCCAGAATAACGACTCTTCAGGCTACAATCCCACTCCTGTTCTTCAGTTGTCAACTCTCCCTTTCTGCACTTATTGGTACTAAAAAAGTTAAACAACAGACTGATTCTCAGCTGGGCTTTGCTTGGCAAATTGAGCACAATAATGTACATGAACACTTTGTTCCAAGCATTCCCAGGTGAACAAGGTCAGCTCTAATTACTGACTAAAACATTTCTGTATGCATCGGATTAGGATGGTACCTGGGCCAGCCTTATCCTGTTCTTCCTGCAGAAACGGGCAGGAATAGCTCTGGATGGGCAAGAATAGCTCTGGACAGGCAGCACCACAGCCTGACTCACTCAGCCTCTTTCAATGGGCACCTTCCACTGAGATGACCTGTTGAGGACAAACCTCTACTTGTCTGCTTGTTGAGAACTGCTTCCCCACAGCCAGCTCTTAGTGCACATTTTAGCCATTTTCAGACTGGTGGATCCAGACTGAGAAAATCTCCTTGTTTCCTTAGCACCACCAACCCTGTGCCTCTAAATAGCAAAGGCCAATCTCAAAGCCTGTGTGAGTCATGCCTTCATAGAGCTGTTGAGCCTGGGGCTGCACTTGAGTGATACTCAAAGAGAATGGAGAGCTGAGCAAAAACCTAGCAAGCTTTTGGCAAACAAATTAAAAATGCCAGCAAATACAGGGTATACTTTTTAAAAGCCAAAACAAAATACAGGTTCTTGAAACCCTCAATACAGCACAGAGACAATTAAAAATATAAAAAATTATTCTTACTTTCTCTTGACAGAATTTCTTCATGCACACATAGTAATACATGAGTTTCCAAGTATTAAGGGCTGCTTTATTCCTTCTCGCTTTCCTCCTGACTAATGACTAATAGAAAACAACCCACTCCAATCAAACTTTTATCTTCATTTTAGCTTCTCAGAGCAAACTGTCATTTCTTCAAGAAGACAGAAATATGGTACAAAGGACAAACAAAAATATGTATAGCAAAGGACAGAGGAATAACAAACACATTTGCTTTGCAACAAACATTCCATGTACATCTTTGATTGTGGCTACAGTCTGCAGAGAAAGGCAATCCTGACACGATATTGAACAGCCTTGGACAATCTAACAAAACATGAGTGATCAGGGATGTCTTTAAAATGAAATATATGTATTTAATAGGGTGAAATAAGAGACTATACAAAGTAACTCCCTTTTAAATTCCTAACATGACAGTCTTTTTTGTCATTTCTTATCAGCTTACTTTGTGCAGTGTCATAGCTGATTATATTTTTTGAAAGCACAGAAGCTAAACCAAAACTGCTTTTCTTAAACTTTTAATAAGCAGCTGGAAGTAACACAATACCCACTGCAACTGCACATCCCTATAAGCTCTCATGCATCAGCAGTTCCCACAAGTCTACAGTGCTTGGAGAGGTGGTGGCATGTTATAAAATATGTTCTGCTTCAAGTAAGAACGTTCCAAGTAATTAAATGCCAGATCTTCCATATACAAATAAAAGGCTTCTGAATTCTCCTCTTTAGGATAATGGTATTGATATTCCTTCATGACTGTTTAGAGTAATAGATGCTAAACAGTCAAATCACTCTTAGTAATGCTGTACTTTATTCTGCAGTGCCTTGAGTGCAGAGGGTGGGTATGCACTGAAACACCTCATTAACTCCTGTTTATTCTAGAGACTTTTGGAGCAGATTTTGAAGCCTCACACTCCTAAAACTGATTCTAAGCATGAATCAGTGCAGGTCAAACTGGATTTCTACTCAATCAATACATCAGCCAGGAAATGCGCATTCAAATCAGACTGCAACTGAGGGACTGAAACACAGAAACTTGTAGGGGGTTTTATTATCAATTTTCTATATATCCTTATGACAAAGTTCCATGGGATATACAAACCATTAGAGCCTTAACATCTGCACAGGCTCTCATGCTTCTTGTTGTACAACTGACTCACTCTTAGAGTTGTCTCCTATGGAGAAGTAGCCCCCTTTTTGAGGGATTAGCCATTCTATCTTCATATTCTTTTTTCCTCTCTATCAGATTTTTTTTATTCTCTAACAAAATAAGCCCCTTTTCTCTTTTAAATAACTTTTTATTTGTTCCCTTTGTATGTATCATATTTTCAGGCCAATCAGAATCAAAAAAAATAAAGAGAAAATTGTATACATTTCCCATAATCTTGTTTCACTCTCCCAGCTTACTGATTCCATTTGCTTTCAAAATTTTGTTTAAGTCACTCTGTCCACTATTAAACTAAGCTACTAATTCAATACTGCATAGGCCTTTAACAGGATTTTTTTTATTTGCATATAATTTAAATTATGAGCATGACATTTCTCTCAGAACAATCAAGATATTCTAAACAGACTCCCATCCTCACCCTCATTTGGGCAGCTCTAGGTTCTAATGCCTGGAAAAGTATATCAGATTTTGTGTGCAATCTGAAGACCTATTGCCCAAAGTGCCAGGAGGAAAAAAAAGTGGCACAAAATCAATTGCATCATTATTGAGCCTACTCTTTATAAACAAGCAAAAAAACCAGACTCAGTTGAGTCAGAGCTGCCATTGACTCTCTTACCCCTGAAAAAGATTCTTTTCTTTCACCTTCCTCCCAGGATTTTTCCACAGCCACTGGCTGAAGTGGAAGGTTATCTGCAGGAAAGCCTTTGAAGTTCAGCTCCTTGGGCGAGACTTCTGCTGTGGGAAGGATATGTGCTTTCACACCATCCTTCCTCCTCAGAAGTCTTCCTCTCCCCTCATGCCTCCCATACTCATGCCATTCCTCACTCTGCACGTTTATTCAGCCATGAATTTCCCTTCAGACTGAGGCAGATTTCTTGCTAAAATCTCAGAGATTTCAGAATGTCCTTGTTCTACGCTGGATGGAATCCAAAACCTTTGATGTTTTCCCAGCTAATTAAAAGATAGTTATTCTGGGGCAGGCTGTCTATTTTCTGATAAAAATATAAATTGATCAAAAGAGATTTCTGTCTAGTAAAGGACAGACTATGTCACAGATAGATTTCTTAGATAAGAGACCTAAAATCACAGAAGAGACCAGCTCTATTATTCTCATTATTACAGAGAACGAAGAAAGAATGTTTATTTTGTGACATTCTCTCCATGACAGGATTACCAGACACCCAGTACCCCTTGGCCACCATGAGTTTTCATCCTAATTCCTCTTTGTCTTCAATTAACAGGGTTAGAAACATTATAATACCTTTCAAGAGCAATAAAGACTTGGAGAAGTCAGGACTCTTGTTAACAGATTTGGAAGAATATCATGGGTTTGTGCTGTTGGCCCAGAGTCACTGTCAGAATCATCATATCCTCAGTGGGATCCTCCCGTGAGAGCCAGCACAGTGCCCTGAGGATGTGCGGGGAACCTTGTTTATCAGGCAGATCCTGAAACATGAAGTTAAACCCAGGGAAGCCTAAAGTGAAACTCTAAGATTTAATAAGAATTAAGAGGGGCGAACAGACACATGAGGCACGAAACCTGAGCTAGTTGAAGAGTTCAGCTGTCTGTAATACTCCACAGTATATAATATATGTGCTGTGGCAGATCTGAGAAAAGCAAATGAAGCCTTGCTGCTACACAGATCTACTACCCAGCTGCCAGGAAATGGTGTGAATCGTGCTTCAGAACTGCCAGATTAGAGTACTAATAAAGCAAAATGGAACAATGTCTTATTACACTATCAGCTGTAAAGTAGTTACGAATAAAACATTGTGAACATATCTGGAACAGGTCCCAGCAAAGCCAGGGGTAGATAGATGAGTGCTCCTGTGTTCTACTAAGGAGAGGAAAACTGTTTAATTGGCTCATTAATGAACAATGTAATATTGAAAGAGTGCTTTCTGTGTAGATGCTAAACTGTGCAGCTTCAGAAATAACAGTAGTGAATGTCAAATCGACAGAAAAAAAGGAGAAGGACTTTGTGAAGAGCCAAGCCAGAGACAAAGTTTCAACATGTCATTTCCCCACAAATGGTGAGCACTTGCCCATGGCTGCTCAGAAACACCAAGGGATCTGGGAAGAGAAACACCAGCACCTGACAATGTGGCACAAAGCCTTCTCCAAAAGCATCTGGTGTAAGCCGAGTGCAGTAAAATAAGTCTTTGAACCAGGTCACTCTTTACTTTTCTGTGTCATTGAAAGCTGATTATGGGGGCTGTGGCTTTTCCCTTGATGTCTGGTAAATATTACTGTTACAGGAAGATTGCAGAGAAGATGTGGAATCTGGGAACCATTCCAAGCCCTTCTGGGAGCAGAACTTGGGAAGGTGTCAGCTTGTTCAAATGCATGAAGGAGAAAGAAGAGCATTAATGACAATACTTTAAAGGACACTTCATATTGTCAGACAGAGAAGGACACTGGCAGACCATTTTCAAGCTTGCTTAAAATATATAAATAAATAAAATCTCTATTTAACCTGAGGTGACCAAGAAAAGTATCAGAGCTAAAACCTACAATTACAGGACATCACCAAATTAATGTTTTCTGGTTTAGAATGGCACACTCTGGGGAGATGAGTTTCCTCATAACTGGATCTCAAAACTTTGTGTCAGTTTGGCAAGGAGCCGAGCTCTCTGGCTTCCAGGCCACATCACACATGTTGAATACAAACCTCTGATCAGAACATGGGAGATGTCAGAGGTCCACATACTCCACTAGCTTTGGCAAAAAGCCCATCCAGGGGTCCCAATTTTACTTTTCTTAATATTTTTTTATACCCAGGAGGCTGCAAATGCCAACCAGACCAAAGTATAGTGCATTTCATATAGTGAGAGAAGAAAAGGATAAATGCAGAAAAAAGTTTCATTATGTGCTTTGTTTTAATGTATGTGAAGGGGAAGGCTGTATTTTTAATAAGTTCTTATATATGGTCAAGAAACGGGAAAAAGCTATATTTGCCATGCCTGCCTCTGCTGGTTTGGGCTGGTGGAGTGTTAATTTTCTTCACAGTATCTGGTCTGGGGCTGCACTTTGGA
Organism: Sakesphorus luctuosus; assembly: GCA_013396695.1. NCBI lineage: Eukaryota > Metazoa > Chordata > Aves > Passeriformes > Thamnophilidae > Sakesphorus > Sakesphorus luctuosus. The sequence continues at coordinate 1,193,871 of VWZD01008612.1, forward strand.
TTTGTGCTGGGAGCAGTGCTGAAAATAGAGGTGGGTTTGCTCTTGCTGAGCAGCATTTGCAGAGCTTCGAGGCCGATTTTGCTTCTCACACCAACCCCCCAGGCTGGGGGTGCACAAGATGTTGGGAGAAGTCCCAGCCAGGCCAGCTGACCCCAAGTGACCCCAGGGACATCCCAGACCATATGGCCTCATGCTCGGCACGTAAAGCTGGGGGAAGTTCAGGCTGGTGACGTTTGTCTTCCCGAGGCACTGTCATGCATGATGGAGCCCTGCGGTGCTGGGGCTGGCTGAGCACCTGTCTGCCCACGGAGCAGGGAAAGAATTCCTTGCTTTGTTTGCATGTGTGGCTTTCGCTTTATCTATTAAACTTTCTGCATCCTAACCCCCCCAGTGCTCTTACTTTTACTCTTCCAATTCTCTCCCCCACCCACTGGAGGGGGAGTGAGCAGGTCACTGTGTGGTGCTGAGTCGCCAGCTGGGGTTAATCCAAACTATCTGTGGTGGCCGCGTGGTTTAAGTCATTTATTCTCACTGTGTCTCAGTTTATTTGACTTTAGGTATATACTTCCCTTTTTCTACAGTATTTATATCAGGACTATATGAAACACAACGTAGCACAAAGCACTTATATTACCAAAAGAGCTCACAGTATACATATATCTCACTCTCATATTAACCTTAAACAGATTTGGTAATTAGTATATTAAGTATTTAGAAGCAATGGTTAAATTTTATTTAGGCTGACAGAAAAGAAACTAAACTCATGAATCTCAGTATAGAAAGGGCAAAAGGTAATAATTCATTTGTCCAAATTATTAGAATCACAATGTCATTTTAAAATTTTGTCTTGCTTGAAAAAGAATAACCATACCTTGAGCACGTGTATCTGAGAACATTTTGAAGAAAAAACTTGTGGAATACAATGCATTTTCTGTGTAATATTTATCTATGTGGTAACTCAATAAAAATGCACCGTCTTACACAAGCTCTGAAGAATCAGAAAAAGAAAATGAATATACATGCACCAAACAAATAGTAAAGAGGGATTTATATAGACCTAATTTAACTATGAAATTTACAGCCTCAAATACTAAGTAAGGGGATGTTATTTACCTTCCAAGATATACTATTAGTAGAGATTGGGAAGAGCTCTATAGAGCTCAGACATGAGCCCTGTATCTCAGAATACTTTTTATTATGAAGGTAATATTTTTAATAATTATTTCAAGCACACCAGGATATGTTTCAGACTATATATGTCTTTAACCCAGGGTGCTTAAAATGGGGACAGTGGGGTCTGCAGTTGTTCACAAAGATACAAATCAAAGTCCAGCATACTATGGTGTAGAGTGTTATTACAGCAAAACTTGCAACTGTACAAACCAATTTCTTTCTTTTTTTTCCTTCCTTTCTTCCCTTGCCTCTATCTTCATGGCATTCTTTAAAGCTCTTAATTTCAGGTTTTGCAGATATTTATCAGAAGCTTTGTGCAACAGGACAGGTTAACCTCTGTTCCTGCTCTCTTGTTAAGGATAAAGATATAACCATAAATACATGGAGCACTGCGCTCTATGCTTACCTAATTATAATTATTTTCTAACACAGAATTGTCAATCAGCAGGTAAGAGGTCCGGCCATGGCTTGTGCTGTGACCCCAACCTCAATATCTCTCTGGGCTGGTTATCAAACCATGACAGATTTGTGAGGGTCTCAATAGCCATATGACATTTAGGTGTGCCAATCTCCTTTTGCCTCTCGATGCCAATATAATTAATTTCACTTAAAGAGAAGGGTTAAAAGTCATCAAGGTTTTTGTTCATTTGTTTTGTTTTTTGATTCATTATTTATTAATAAATTAACTAAACCGTTCCACAAATTTCTTCTATATGGTTCCCTGTACCCAAATCACAGGCCGTGGACATTTATCTGTGCAGACCTGAATTTCAATGATGTCATTTCCAGGAGTATGTCCAGATATGGCACTACATGACATGTTATGTCTGCCACTCTGAACATCATTATTCCTATATTCAAAGTCACCATGTTAGAACCTTTCATTTTGTTTCTCCCAAGCTAGTAATGACATAAAAACATTTCTCAACCCATCCTGCTTCAGCTATGGAAAACCTTTCATGTTAAAGACAAAATAGCCTCTGTTCAAATTAGTAGCTCCAATGGCTCACAAAAGAATTCTTCCATGAATGAAAACTACTTATGTAAGGCTGTGCAAGATCTGTCCCTTAAGCTTTACACAAGAACCTGCCAATAAAAGGTGGTAAAAAAAATAGCCAAACCACATTTATCACTTTTCTGATTCTGTAGAAACTTGCAGACTTTGCCAGCAAGTGATCTTTGTCTCACTTTAGAAAGTACTTTGATAAAAAGGACATACTGACAGTATTTATCTTATAACTTTGTGATCTTTTCATTAAAGCATTCAACCAGGCTGTTTCACTCTGAAAAACTTCCATTAATATGTCTAAAACCTTAGGATTTTTAAAGTGAAACTTGTGGATTATGAAAGCATTTTGGACAGAGCCTCAGAAAATTGTATTTCTACTCAAACGTATTAAAGTAAATTCATTATGTGTTTCAAGAAGATTTATTGTTCATAAAAAGAATAATATTATTAAAAGTCCATCAAACTGATGCATTATCCTGATAACAAGTACCGGCCAAAGAAATCTTTTAGGAGATTATATTTTTGTCTCCAGAAGTCGCACTTACTACATCTTTATTTTACAACAATCATGGTAGTAAATAGAGACAGGGTGTGATGATCTTAAGTTTGCTTACATATATTTATATAGTTTGAAGTATAAACAGCACTACTTGTTAATCTACATTAAACCAACATATAATTTGGCTGCAGTTCAATACTAGAAGTGTAGCCATGGAAGAATGGTGGAATCATTAACTCCAGTAATACACATGGTCTGTACACACAGGATTTGGAACGGTCATTTTTGAATATTCAGTAATAATGAACATCACAACACTTGTTTTGTAGCCTAGTTAGAAAGGTATCTGCACTGTTACTATGCATAAACAAATGTGATGTAGCTCAGGTTACTGACACAGCAGAGCTAAATCCAGACTCTTCATTGCTTTACTGAAAAGAACAGAAAGTTCACTACAGTTGTCTCTGCATATGAACAGTGATTTTAATGTCATATAAACTAAGCTACTGAACAACAGTGTTCTTTATTTTTATTCCTTGGGGTTTGTTGAGGAAACAAACAAAATAAAGGGTGCCTGGTTACTCATGTTTTGCAGTTTGCAAGACACAATCAAGCCCATTTGCAGCTGTTTGGAATTTCCATGCAATAGCTACAGCATGCTGGAACTCCAAAGCATTTCCAAGATATCAGAATCCATTCTCCATTTTTTTCCTCAAGAACAACTGAGGAAATAATGTCATTAGATAATTAAAATAAATTTAAGAGGTCATGTGTCAAGCCACCATAGGCAATTTAAATGAACTGGATGGAATGAACGACTCTAAAATAATTTAAGTTAATCCAATCCATCTATTGTTTCTGTGTGAAAAGAAGTATCATCTTACAAGTTGAATACTCAAATTCTTCTTTCCAACATATGAGCTATTTTAAAAAGAAGCAAGTGGATATATTATTTCCAGCAGCATGATAGAACATCTTACACTTATCATTAGTTGTTTTTCCCCCTGTATTCTCTACTTCTGCTTTTAAGATTGAGTCATAGTTGTCATCTTGGTACTCCTGATGAAAAATCTATTAAGAATGTTTTTTCATGTGCAGTATAATAAGCATCCCTTTAGTTTGACTCATGAGTTGTCAACATCCATTTCATTTGTTCAGTTATAAACTCATAGTATATGTTTTCAAAAGGAAAATGGGAAGAAAAAAGTAAAAATTAAATCCTAACTTTGCTTGAATGTGAGGATGAGTTTGAAACAGTAATTGTGAGATATTGTAACCATTATGTTATTTTCTATTGTATTCTCATATTGAATGTATTTTACATGTATAGAATCACTTTCTATTATGTTAGATGCAACAATGAACCCTTAATGCACTCATAGAAGCATAGTTATTTCAAACTGGTAAAACACATCTGATTTAGAAAGAAATTCCATGCCGTAAGTACAGTAGAGGTGGAAGAACTGCATATAAATGGGTTGTACTAAAAAGTTTTCCCTTTATAACTTTCTACTGATTGGCTCCACAGCAACTCCTTATGAACTAATTATAAAATGATAAATATTTATAGGCTAACCCCACAAACAAGCCACTGCTACCTCAGTACTTAACCAGCTGCTGAACTGCTATTGCAGCCCTGAGGAGAAGAGTCCTACAATTTATCTGCATCACCTCTTGGTCTGCTCCCCAGGGTGACACAAAGGCCTTGAAGCACAACATTGCAAAGTTCACACACACAACAGTTTTGGTCTATGCAGTTACCAAATGAGAAACTTGCTCCTCCCATCACACTGCCATTGTGGCTCCTGAACCTGTGTAACACAAACTCTTACCTTTTCACTGGCCCTGATCCACCAGTGTTTGGTTTGCACAGCAGACTCTGTCCCATTGCTCTGACTCATCACCTTAAAGGAGAAGCATTTGCCTCTCCCCAGCCCGGCCAAAGAAAAGTGCATGGGGAAAGGAAAGGTACAGGTTTAAGGGAAAGGAAAACCATCTGTAGGGTTTCAGGCAACACAAACTGATTCTTGTAAATGATTAGGCCTAGTGAAGTATTAAGGTACTAGAGAATGGCCAAATTATAGTCATTTTACCAGGGAGGCTCTTTGAGTTGTTATAATAGAGTGGCAGGATAATCCCACCCTGATAAGATCTAAAATCCAATCAGAGAACCCAAACCATCATGGAAGTTCCACTGCTGGCACCAGGATACTGTCTTGGTGTTAAATTATGCTAAAGCCAGCCTAGTTCATCACAGTTTGAATACACACCCTACTTTTTGAGGCAGGTTTTTGCAGATAATCTAGCCTGGGAGTCTGTAAATCTGTGACTGCCAGTCTATCACTTTATAACTAAAAAAACTCAGTCCAACTTCCATATGGCAGACTCTTCCACATAGTTCTCTGAAATGTGGAGTTTTCCCCCTGAGGCAGTGACACCTCTTCATTGTCCCTCTCCAAGGGCTAAGACAGAGATCTGCCCACTGTCTCATATGCTGAGTTATATCAGTCTCTATGTAATGACTTTTTCTTTTGCTAGCTTCAATACAACTGCTTTAATTTAGTTGCTTTGTTAAAGTGCACTGTATTACTTTGTTATATAATACCCTACTAGTAGATTTTTATCTCTTAAACTGTGTAATAAATAATTCTGAATAAGAGCTTTCATCTGCTCACCTGTTTGTTAATTTGTCACAATAAATAATTCATTTTATATCAATATAACCATTTTGCCATCATTTCAACTGGTGGGAAAAAGTGATTGAATCACACCTCCATAATTCCTTAAATCTAAGCAGCTGACACAGTCTGAGGCTAAGATTGGATTCAGTCACACCTAAACCCTTCTCTCAGAAGGAGTTTAGAAAGTGAGATTTGTTTCTGCTCCTCATGACTCAACAGCAGGGCTTTATCATAACTTTGCCTAAGTCTTCCACTCTGCTGTGACAAACAGGTAACACAGACATTTCTGTTATGTGGTTCTTTTTTGAGTGACAACAGTTTATTTCTTAATGCATTTGTATCCTCAAGACAGAACTGCCCTTGTTCAGCTCCATCTACCACTTGGAGACTGACATACAAAGGAAATTTCTGGTTCTGAAAACCTCAGTCACTTCAGACTTTTATAGAAGAGTTTAGGGATTCTTTTATCCCTCCTAACTTTCAAGAAGACTTCACTTTAACTTTTGTCTGCACCAACAGAAAAACAGACATTCATGAGCAGGATCAAGGCACGACAGGGAACCCCTGTAACCTAACTCCAAGTCACGCTTTTGCAGCAAAGTCTTAGAAACTTAACACTGAGAATTTTCACCCTTTTGTGAGCTTAAGTCACACCAGGGCATTTTAATGTAGCTTTTGACTCAAAAACTGTACAGGTATTCATCTTGCATGCATACTATACACAGAGTCTGAACCCATACCACTAAGGCTTTGCCTTAAAGAATGCAGAATCAGACTCACATTATTATGTTTGTTGTAGCAAAAAAAATGGTTTATGTATATGGAACCAAGCTAAAAGGACACATACTCCAGGCTCTCAACTCCTAAAACAGTTAACACTTAGTAAAAAATAAAAATATTAGTATAATCAGCATTACTGTGATGGAGCTAGCCTCTAATAAGAGGAGGAAAACAACCTCTTTTCCTCTTAATCATAAAACAGAAGTCTTGCTTTTCCCTGTAAACTTCCCCAGATGTGGCTGCTTCAGATTATGAAGAACTGAGGTTTCAGCAATCTGACTATCAGTGATCACTAAAGACACTGTCATGTAAAAGAGTGGCTAAAATTTTATCTTGTCTCCACAGAAAATGATTCCAATAATAGATTTTTACTTAATTTGAAGTTACTATGAAGAATCACGTGAATAATAAAGATGCTGTGATTTAAGAAAATAATTTGTATTCATTGTTAATTCTGCAGCTATTGTACCTGAGTGGGGATTGACAGAACCTTCAGCACTGAAGTCATCCTTCCAAAGACATGTTGATAATTGTAATTAACATCACAGGGGGTAAGCATAGTTAGTGCATCCCTTTTCTGCTCTAGAGACTTTCTGAGGAAGAGCCCACTAGGGAAACAAGTAATGAACTCTTGTGGGAAACTGTCAAAGCTTTATCTTCTCTCTCATTTTAATTGCTACTCAGAAAGAAAGGGGAGGGGGGGAGGAAGAAAAGAAAAAAATCAGTATCAATAGAATGTCTCATGCCATCAGGCAAGTATGAAGAAGATTGGATGGGATCCAGATATCTGAGTAATGTCATAGATATACCTGTCATTCCTTAAAATCATCTTAAGTCTCAGTGGAAACAATGTACCAAATTTCTAATGAATAAGCTCAAACTGGTTTTTCATTTTATGAAAATGGAACAAATGTAAGAATTATAGAATAATAGAATGGTTTGGCTGTGAAAGGACCTTAAAGATCATTTTGTTCCAACACCCCTGACATAGACAGGGCCACCTTCCACCACACCAGGTTGCTCCAAGTCCCATTCCAGCCTGGCCTTGAACACTTCCAGGGATGGGGCATCTACAACACTGGGCAACCTATGCCAGAGCCTCACCACCCTCACAAGGAAGAATTTCTTTCTAATATAAAACTCCTGTCTTCTATTTTAAAGCTGTTCCTCCTTGCCCTAGCGCTATCTACTCATGTAAAAGGTCACTTTTTTATAAGTCCCCTTAAAGTGCTGGAAGGTCCTCTAAGGTTTCCCCAGAGCCTTTTGTTCTCCAGGCTGAACAGTCCCAACTGTCTCAGTCCATCTCTGCAGGAGAGGTGCTCCAGCCCTCTGAGCATCCTTGTGGCCTCCTATGGACCTTCTAACAGGTCTGTGTCCTTCCTCTGCTGGGAACTGCAGACCTGATGCAGTACTCTTGGTGGGGTCTCATGGAGGCAGAGTGGAGAGGGAAAATCACCTTCCTCAAACTATAAAAAGACTAGAGTTATAATGCATAAAATCAATATATTATTATTTTATTTCTCTAACAGAAGTTTATGTGCCTATCATAAAAATGTGTTACTTTCTCTGGAAAAAAGCCTTGCTAAGGGTCATCCAGACATCTGGAAAAAAGGATGTGTTTGCTGGTGGCAAAATTCACAAAGCTCAGATGGTCTATTCACTAGCAGAGTATGACACTGAAGGATTTAACGTAATATCTATTTCATACTTGATAGAAGGAAAGTACATCCTCACATATTTGCACCCTGCAGAGTATGTATTTGTATCAGCATAACAAGTAAGGGTTTATTGAATGAATAAACTGAAGTGTATATTTCATCTACATGCATTTGTTGTGCTTTTAATTTATAAGAACTTATTCATAAAGTCATTACTTTGTTTTTATTTCTTCCTCATGCAAAATGAAAACTGGAGCTAGGATCAGAATAAAAGTGCACTGCATGGAACAGAATAATTATTTCAGTACTATTATATCAAGATGATTGTTTCCCATTTGGTGTTTGATTGAACAGTGATGGAAGAATAAAATATTCAGTAATACAGAGTAGCTTGCACTCGGTCTAAACCAGCATAACTGATTGAAGTATTCGTGGTTTGACATATCATCTGCATCCATACAAAGCATTCTACGTGGTCAAGAAATTTCCATTTTTAAATGACTGTGGAAAGTCTATGTATGAAAGGGTTCTAATTCCATTACGGAAGTAGCATTCTCTACTTAAAATACAATCATTTTTACTTTGCATTCAAATACTCAAATTCTTTGTGTTCCAAGTACTCCCTGTTCCATACAAGCAGCAGCATAAGCTTCTCCAAGGTCAGCCTCTTAGTCAGATTTAATTGTCAACAGTCTAAAATCTACTTTAGAAAAACTAAACTAGCATAACAAACTTTAAGGACAAGGCTACACTGCAGGAAAAGGAAGCATTTCCTGGGTTGAAAAGTCTGGTATTTGAGCGACAAGGAACTTACAGATGATGAAAGCATAAAAGACACGAGGTAATTTGCAGAGTTCAAGTGCTCCATAATTAGTTGGGGCCGACATGCATATGGATGCCAACTCTCAAAACTGAAGTCAATAAATTCAACCAAATTTCTACCACACAGTAGGACTGAATAGCTTCTATAGAGGTGTTCTCTGGCTGATGAGTGGGGAATAGATATTCATTGTTTTTAAACAGTCAAGTCACCAAAAATTAGGAGTCTACAAGCTGAACAGATTATCACTTTGTTTATTTATATTTTCTTTTAAGAGAAATATAATTCATAATACTTTTTTTTTCTTTTCAAATCCCTTCCCACACTAAAAATCAGCATTATTAGTAAGCTCTTCCTTTTATAACACAGGGCTATCTGTATAAATATGTAAAGTTGGGAAGAACAATACATTTAGAATTAATATTGGGAATTAATTTTTATTCAAGTATTTTTTGCAAGTAAGTGGTGAGGAAATAAATGAATTTCCTAAGCAATGAGATGACAACTTTGGCAAGACTATCAGTTAACCACAGGTCATTTTTTGCTTGATGAAACAAATTAAGTGATAATATTAGTGCCAGCAGAATGAATTAATTTCTAAATATTAAGGCTTTGTATAACCCTGATGGAACCCAGGATGTGCAGGTTCTCTGCCCAAGGGCTGGAACTATTCTGTCTTTTGTTCCCATGATGAGTGACACACAGGACGTTTGTTTGATGCTTTTTGTTGACTGAATTCATTGTGTCAGCACAACAGTTGATATTTCACACTGGAATTCTGACTCTGCTTCAAGGACAAGTCATCTCATCAAAGGGGACCACGAATCTTCTCAGTGGCTGACAGATGGAAAATGGTAAAGTGTTATTTATGGGAATGACCATTATGAATTTGAGATGCTCTTCTAATCCATTTCATCATTACCCATTCACCTTTCAAATAACCCCTAATTCCTGGCATTGCAATTATCATTCAACTGCATAATATTATGGCTGAGTAGTCTGTGACAACAGCATAAGCCACCACCTACACACAAACACAGACACACTCTTACATATGTTGGGAAGCAATATTGTTTGCTGAATGAAGGAAAGAGAGAAATGAGATAGAACTGTCAAGGAGAAAAAATAAATCCTTCACTAAGGTCTGTTCTGTGCATCCAAAGCTTTGTGTCCTTGGGATAAAACATGACACTGGTCAAGAAAACTATGTTTGATGTTTGTCCTCCAGCTAAACAAGCGTATTGTTTCCTATCCAAACGAGATACTGAGCACAAAATCCAGCTCTCAGTAATATTCCAGATAGCCTCTGAAATTCAAGCAGTTACCTCTTAGCCAAGAAAGAGTGCATCAGTTTTCATACACCTGGAAGCTCACAAAGCATTCTCAATATAACCATATTCCTCTGAATGACTATTCCTTTCAGCCTGGCTGCCATATTTATAAAGGGAGAATATTCAGTGGCTGCAGAACATGAGAAGATGTGGAGGATCCATGAATCATAACATCTTGAAGAAAAATTCTGGCATTACTTTCACATAATCCTATAGCCACAGAGGTAGCAGAACATCTGCTGCTTGAGACATCAACATTTTCATGCCAGGTCTTTTCTTAATCTCTCACTTAGATTTTTAGAAAAAAGTGAGGGGAACCCCACTTTTTACCTTTACTCTTACACTTAGAAACATCTGAATACATTAAACATCCAGAATATACTACTCTAAAAAAAGATATGAACTAGACATTTAAATATAACTATACCAAGAAATTAACAGGATTTACATCTGACCCTTGAAAATTAATTAAAAATGTCTAGAGCCCTTTAGCATCTTGAGTCTTATGTAAAACATGACTGAGAAAAAAACCCCACCAGAATCGCACTAAACGCATTCAAGAAAAATATAATGATGGGTCAGTTGTAATATGGTACAAATATATTTATCTGTTACACACTTTTCTTAGTCATTATTGCTTTACAATATTGAAATGTGTTTAAATCCCTCAGTGTCATGAGGCAAATTTCATGAACACCTGAAAAGTTAGATATCCCAGATGATTTTTATACAAACTAAAACATAATCATGGCTTAGCTCATGGCACAAGCTGTTGTGTGCATCACATCATTGGAGCAAAATTCCCGTGCTTCAAAAACAGATCAATAGTTATGAAAGCGTTGGGGGCTTCAGAACTTCTACCAAGGATGTCATTTACTGAAACATTCAATATAACAGTGAGAAAGACATTTTCTACTCATTCTGCACCTCTCTAAGTACACTCCTCCAATTAACTAAAATGAAGGAACGCAGTTATTTTTAATTATAACGAATACACAACAAACTTGACCTAAAATAACATACACCAGTGCAAACTAGCAATTTAAGTTACTCAGTCATTATAAAAATAATGTGCTCACATGCAGAGTAATTATGAAGATAGTTGAGTTCTGACCCAAATCTTCTTAATGTCACGGGAAGGATTGCTAGTGTTCGTAATGACAGTCGGATTAGACTGGAAGGGGGTAATAAAGAAAATACCCTGTCACACATGCTTTGTTTTAGAGAGACACCACAACCTTTGCTTGGTAACATTTCAATTGCACAGCAGCTGAGCAGTGGCCCTTTGACTTAAATTCCTTGCCTTTGCTCTCCTCAGAGTGAGACTGCACATCAGAATATGGCTGGGACCAAGCAGAAGCCAAAGAAAAATGGCAAAAACTGCAGCTGAAATTTCTGAGTAATCCCACTGGATTAATATCTCTGGCACCATTATGCAAATTAATAACCATGAGAAATTAGCAGGAGGTTTGTTTTCACTGACTCTTCAGAAATAAGGTTGTAAAAAGCCTAATCCAACCTGAAAAGCCAAGTGCCTTCACTGAAACAACTCCGAGACTGAATTGATGTAAGTGGATGGAAGAACAATAATCAATCCTTCAGCTTTCACACCATTTAGATTCACTGCAACCTGGGAGAAATATCATAACTCATTTCCATCTGGGAAACCTTGGAAGTGGTAAAGAACCTGTGTATTTTAGGATGGCTGTTAAGATGTTTGACATAATGGCATCACATTGACTGGCATCAACATTAAGCAAGTTTCTGGTTCACAACAGCACCAAACAGAAGCTGAATCAAATTAAAGACAAACACAGACTGGCTGACAAATAATTGCAATAAAACTTGACTGAACTGAGCTTTGATTGGGTCATTTTGCCTCTGAATCTTTCATTTTTTAATTTTAGAAGAGGAAAATGTCTGAAATAATCAAAATAATTTTGTAATAGGCAAGAGAGCATGAACTGTACAAAAATTTTAGCAGATCCAAATATAAAGGAATAATATCTTTGGACTTTGAGCAGCAAGAGTGAAGAATATGTTCATACATCAAAGTTATGGGAGGGAAAGAACAAGGTGAACAGTTCAGATACTGAGACTCTGGAGCAGAGTTAGTGGGATAAGGTATCTCTGTGGAAGAGCAGCAGCTTAGTGTTGGAGTCTGCAAGGTGCTATCATATCAGATCCCAGTGCCAGATTTGCACAGATATAAACAACTGCTGATTAATTTCCATTTCTGAATACTTTATAACCCAGGCAGGTTGAGAAGGGTACCTTTCAAGTTTACCCTACAAATAAGGAATCATGTTTTTGTACCATTCTCACATCTTCCTTTTCATCTTTGTTGTTCCTCCTGTTTCTGTAGTTATTTTCATCTTTCTCCCATCATAGCTGTTTAATCTAATGATATAACGCTTGATCCAGCCCTAGGTACATCAATGTGCTTTCTTTTGTGTGTATATCAAATGCCTGGACTCACACTTCTAGGGTAACACATGACCCAGGTAACTATGAAAAGAGACTCAATTCTTTGATAGTCAAGGTGACATTTTTACTATTTGTCACTCCAGAAAAGCACTATGAGCAAGGAGAAAGAAGGTTACAGAATATCCAGGAGAAAATTCTTTTCTTCTAACGTAACTGGATGGGAAGGAAAGGACATAAATACCAAATGGAACAGAATTACTATCAAGGTATAACTACCTGGACTCATTGTACAGCTTTCCATGTGGCTTAAGTATCTTCACTTAATTCAAAATCAGTTCAGGTCAATAGCAAAAAACTTACTGGATTTTCTAGAATTCAGAGAAGTCTATAAAACTGAAAGCAACCACAGTGACACTATTTGTGCTTTTTACATGGTTCATGCGGGATGTGTACATAGTATGTACAACACCTGTCAGACTCTGACAACTCAATGGTCATACCAACACATGACACAGCCTGAGCCAGTTCACAGAGAAACCAACAACCTCGCACCTCCTTTGAAGCTGAGGGACTTCTAATGAGGTTTTGCTGAGGCCCCTGAATGGGTCCTGTGACCTACAGGGACAGGGATTCTGAGCAAGTGTGGAACACCTTGATATAAGATGAACTTTTAAGATTATTTCATGGTAAAAGCTCAAAGAGCATTTAAGTCCATGAAATAATCTTGATTCATGGTAGCAGCTCTCAATGAATGACTTCATAAAGTTTGGTATTTGAGCTCCAGGTGGATAAAATACTTATCTAAGCCACACTCTAAGGCAGAATTGCTTTCAACTTAACCTGACTTCCTGAATTACTAGAGGACTGCTTGATAGACTTTTAATGTCTGCAGACTATTCACTTCCACTGGAGAGGAACAGTCTGGGTCAACTGGCTTATCCTGAAATGTTCTTAACCTGCCATGCATTTAGAGTTCAAATTAAGGTCATTAGAGAAGCTCACATGCCACTTTGGCCCTCACCTGATTAACTCAATGTCGGACTCAGGAAACTGAGCTTAATGATCTGAGTCTCAGGGTATTTCTCATACTGGTATACCCAATGATGCTTAAAAGGAGAGTGTATCATTTTTCACATATTTCTATATATCAGGTCAAAGCATAAACTCAGGCCGAATAGGTCTGTGCTGCAGAGCTGGGTGCATCAGAGAGGAATGTGCTTTCAGCCTCCAGGTTGCAGAGCTGTTCAGAAATAGACTGAATCTATTTTCTGAGTTATGTTTTTTCCCCTAGTGTGAGTCATGAAGAGGCCACTCCTTTAATAGCATGCAAAGGAACAAGAAGTATTATCACAGCAGCCAGAGGAGACAGCCCGAAACACAAACCCTCACTAAAAACTCTCTATCAGAAGTGCTTCCCTTCAACAGTAGGACATTAAGACCAAACCCCTGAGGACTCAATCAACACCAAACACTCTCTCCAGTACCCAGCTATATTCCTCTGGCCCCAAGAATCTCACCTTTTCAACAGCTTTTTGGGGTCATCATTCTGGCTAATACCAAGGAGTGCAGTGCTTCCAGAAGAACACTGTCAAATTTGATTTGTGATTCATATAGTAGTGAATTAAATACCAAAATATTGTATCAGGCTCAGGACATTAGATCATAATCAATTCAGTTTGGTTTCCCATTATTATTTGCTTAATTCTGAAATACAACATGCAGGCTGAGCACAAATGGATCCTCTGTCATCTCTGCTTTACAAAGCCTAACACAGAAAAGTCACACTCAGCTTTCTGTCAACAGGACTTTCATGATTAGCTTCCTAATGCTTTCTAATTTATAGAGATAATTTCGTTGGAACAAAATCTATATAGTTCATGGAACCCCACGCAGTACATCACTTGGAAAGCTTCCACTTTCAAATTATAGACCACCATGCAAATGAGAAAAATGACTAACATTTTTCCCAGATTTTTCTGCAATACTTATCTCCTTGAAATGTCGTACCAAGGATGAGAAAACACATTGATCACACTTTTTTCCCCCATGTCTATTACAAGTATCAACTTGATCGTGACTCCTCTGAAATAAATGAAAGCTGCCTCCATAATGATGTGTTCAAGGAATCCAGCTTGTCAGAACCACAGACATTTTCAAGTGTACAAGCTGTCAGGTTCCCCAGCAAGCCAGAAGTGCATGTAAAGAAGCCAGATCACTGGGACAAAAATCCATGGACATTTTTGTCATCACTGCTGCTATCATCTTTCAGTTAGACCCTCTTTGAGCTGCCTTGTAAACGAAGCTCTCCCAATCACCCTCCCCTTGTGGGTCTATCACAACCCTAGGGAGATTTGTCACACAATGAAAGCAATTAAATTTGGCAGTGTATATTCTCATGCTTCCCTCAATTTTTCACAGCTATACTGACTGCTCATTTTCTAGGTCCTTTGACTTAGAGATTTTCACTGTGATTTTACTTATTTCTCAACATTTAACCAATAAAATTTCCCTGCATTTGGTAGGTGGAAGGGAAGGGTAACAAAATGTGTTTGCTTTTTTCATCTATACATATATTTGACCTGTACTAATCAATAAACAACTTTTAGTTTTCAGCACTCAGAAACACATAGTTTAACAAGTGGCAAAAAAATGCAGATAAGTGGCATTATCTCTGAAGCTGAAGGCAAGATGACATGATATTCGTTTCTTTGGACTATTTGTGCCAAGCCACTGGCCTGCCTTTTACCCGTGAGCAAAAGAAATACTCAAATTCCACATGTGCTCAAATACTCAAAACCAACATATGTGGTAAGTCAAGTCAACGGCTTTTCATGTCAACTACTTCAAGTGATTTAAAGAGAAAAAAGCATGGTTATGGGATACAAGTCTCAGTCATGAAAGACACGGATAAATTATTATAATTGAACTGCCTCATGCTTTTTAAGTCAATTCATGCATTCAGTTTGCAGTAGATAACTGACTGACTGTGTCTCAGGGTACTACTTGCCCCCCTGGATCATGAGTTTAGGAATAATAGCAGAAATACCTGTCCCTCCAAAAGAGTCCTCCTGCAGGTGAAAAGAGAGGATAAAAAAATGACAAAAAAGGGAAAAATCATCCAAACAGCTGAGCTGCAGCTCTTTCACAGTTAAAATTCCTAACTACAGAAGGATCTAGCTAAAGCCTACAGGGAAAATAAACAAAATTCGTCAAGGAGGATGGAGAATGTAGGTGTGACACCTATCCTCTGTTATCATAACAATGGCACAGCTTTTGTGATTTTTTTTCTCATCTATTGAATTTAGAAGCATTTTTAAAATGTTTTATAAATGGAGAAGCAAGATGGTGGTATGTTACACTGCCAGTTAAAAAGAGCTCCAAAACTGTCCTCAATATCCACATGATTTCACATACAATAAGAAAACCCCAGGAACAGGTTTAGGCAGGGATGAAGGTCACTGGAGCATAGAGGAACTGCAAATGGGTAGCCATTAATCATCGTAGCTAGTTAAAAATTTCCTTGGAACCTACGAATTTCACCTGTATAAGTGGATAAGGTAAGGAAGCCTTCCTTTCTTACACCATATTAAATGTCTTTGCAGGAATGAAACTAAAGATACAATGAATTATATAGACCCTTAAGTGTATATGGGGCATAATAAACTCAATCCAAATGAATTTTCATAATGCTGGATAAAATAGATAATAATGTCATTATTTCTTTTGCTGCAGCAGCAACAGAACACAGCCTAAAATACTCTTCAGACATCACAAAAAGACTCCAAGGAATTTATGCAGAGTGCACTAAATGCTAAGACAAGCAATTACTGTGGTACAAACTAACAGAGAGATTACTACAGTTCATGAGTTCAGTTATGAGAGTTGCCTATCACAGGCTGTAATATAATACCACTACTGTAAAGGTGCAGGGAAGGTTGGGGATGCTCATTATTATGCAATCTGGAAAACTGAGGACCAGAGCGAGACATTTTTCCCTATCAACTCTTTATTTTTTTGACCATAAATGGCATTTTACCCAACAGATTCCCAACAGCTTGGACAGCAAAACAGAATGACGAGATTAAATTACCAAAGACAGAGCAGAAAGCAGAAGAAATCTCAAAGGGGAAAATACTACTTCAACTCAGTTGTTTTCTTCTCCTGTCATTAAAACAGCCATGAAGAGTATGATTGCAGTTGTAGAAATGACCTGCACTGGTAAATAGGAAGAAACAGTTACTCAGTTAAATCTGAAGTTTGGAATGTGACCATAAAGCACAACTCTCATTAGAAACTGAAGGTTCTGTGCAGTCAAATTTGGGTCATCAGTCCCTCAGGAACAAAGAGCAGCTCTCTAAGCTGACCCCAGAGCAACCTGCTGGTGTACCACCATTCCTGCAGAGAGAAAAAAGCCTAATTTGTTCACTTTAGTGAGAGAGGCAGATGCAGTGTTTGTTTGGTTGGGCAGCAAACAAAATAAATGCAACTTTTTTTTTTTTATTACACTAACCTCAGCTTACTATTTATGATCAAACCAAATGTTTATTCAGAGGGAATTTGATCAAGGTCATTCCTCTTCAATTTCAGGCCATATTAGTATCATGTAATGCAATGCTGAGAGCACACTTGTGCTGCAAAACCTCTGCTTTCTTGGGTTCTGGGCTGTGGTCTGCTTTTGGTTGGGTATTTTGTTTGTTGGTTTGTTTTTGAGGAGGGGTTGTGTGGTTTTTTGTTTGTTTGTTTCTGTTTTGGTTGTTTTTTTTTTATTTTAGCAAGGAAACAAACTGTATAGCAGATACAACATTAAATTATGATTACCTTAATTTCCTAACAGGTATGTTTTCAGTACATTTAGGTTATAACATAAATAGTACAGTTTTAAACTGCAGGACAAATTATTAACAAATGAACTCCTGATTATTATTTATATTTCAGGTGCTGTCCAAAAGGCATTTGTTCAATTCCACTTTTCATGTTGTTTAGGACACGACTCCATTTGTGAGGGTCAGACTTCATTTTTTTAGAGTAAGCAGTTTACAATCTTTTCCCCACTGTGAAGGACTGAGAAGTATAATGGGAGACACAGCTTTAGCTTCTATTATTCATGCTTATTTGCCTTGCATTAATATCCAAGATAAATATCAAGATTTAGAAAGCCACTATACTAAGGATTACACAGAAACCTCACAGAAAGAAATCCATCCTCAAAGTGGAATTTACAGCCTAAATTCAGTTTGTATCTTCTTAACCTTTGCAGTATCACTGCCATCTTTCAGGCATGAAGAACAATCAGCAAGACTCACGTTAATCTGTTAAGTACCTCTTGAAGAAATTGTCATCTTAGCTAGACCTGTCTGGGGCAAGGGGAAATTGCAAACAGTGCATTGGAAAGCATCAGCACTTTCCTCCCTGTTCCATATTTGAAAGAGTCACTTAAGCCAGGTCATTTCTTCTTTTGTTTGATAGACATGATACCAAAGTACTTTTGTAGATTACAGTAGCTTAATTCCATTGAATTGCTTTGAAGATGTATTTAAATCCCTAAGTATCTACTATCTAAACTTAATCCCTCATTTAGCCTGAAGAAAAAAAAAAAATAAAACCCAACTTAATTTTTAGCAAATAGATACATATATTTCACCTGTAAAAATTTAAGTCTACAATTAGCTCACATGAACAGCCACAGACCAGAAAGCTTCTAATTGAAATGTGGTTTTCTTACAAATCTTCAGAAGGAAGTTATCATTTGTTGCCAAGTTTTCCTAGAGAGCTCAGGTTCTCATAATGCAGATCCATTCTGCCTTAAAAAATAAAAATAAATTTAAAAAACCTGTAAAGAAACTGATGTGAGTGTCAGACCTCCCCTCATGGGGTAACAACCCGCTTGTTTTTTGTCTAATCCTTCTGACTAACTACAGTTGTATGCTCTACCTTTATTTATGTTGTGTAAAAGCTCTCCATGTCATTTCTTTAAGACCCCCTACTCATCGTTTCATTGCTACTCTTTGTGCAAAACACAGTGTATGAATTAGGCATTCATACAGTGGTGAAACTGAGTTTTCCTGCTTCTTCTGTGTTCATCTCCTAACCAACTACAGCATTCTGGCAGCTTTGAGCTCAGTGCTCAGCTGCCCTACAAACACATTGTAGGATCCTGGGCTGACAAGTGAACAGAATGTTGTTAGGATGGATACATCAGTATTGTCAGAACCAGCAAAGATGACTCTTTACCCTGAATAAAAGAATTTATAGTCACTAGTAAACCATGAATTAGATCAGAAGCTTGATTTAAAACAAAACATCTTTATTATTCTCAATAAATATTTTATTTATATGGTAACCCACAGAGATCTCCAAGACTGGCCAGCTGGTCTACTTAGTCTGCTCTTATATGGCTGTTACTGCATAGTTCATCTCATTATATCTGGTTTCCTGGTTCAATATAACATACACAGTTACCTAAAACCAATAAAAATTGGCTTTCTAAAGTTTATTCTGTGTCTGAATTGCTGCTTGTATATACTTTACAGCCTCTCATCCTTTCAGAAACTTTTCCTCCTGCATTTTTCATACAGGATTTCAGAACTAGCTTGGAAAGATTGCACATCAGCTGCCATTAAGTTCACAATATGAAAATAAAGCAATTTGTTTCCTTGATTGATGGCCACAATGCTTTCCCAAGATGTGACTAATGCAGCTAAAGAGCAGTGGGGGGAGGTCATTAAGGCTTGTATTGATTTCCTCTGAATTCTGGATAATATATCAACAATCTTTGCTACTTCCACTTGAAATTTTTTATTTAAATAACCAGAACCAAACAGTCAATCATTTGCTTCCCTTAGAGCTGAGGCCATTTTGCATTGCTATTTCAGATTGAATAGAAACCACAAAGCTGCTTTGTGCTATTAATAACATTAAGACTCTGATATTACAGTACATGTAAATCAGCAAAAGATACACTACATGCAGGGGGTTTGAATGGTTCTGCTGCCCCCTGACAACTTTGGGCAGCACAATATCAGAAGGATATGAAGCTATTTGAAAGCCCTTCTCAGGGTGAAGGGTCTAGAGGGGAAGCTGTATGTGAACTAACAAATTCACACAAGTTTTATGAAAGATGAATTTCTCTGTGCTGAAAACTGTACTTTCTTTTAGAATTTACAATTTCCACATGAATTAAAAAAAAATAATAAAATCATATTGTACCCATTTATAAGTGTCTCCAAAACACAGAAGTTCTAAAATTGTCTTAGTGCTACTTCTTGCTTTATGTCATTTTCAAAGATGATATATTTCCATTCCTGGGGCAGTCCCGTGGCGTAATGAAGAGCACTTTGGTCTCTGAATCCCAAGGTTGCGAGTTCGAATCTCGGTAGGGACCGTGCCCTGGCAGTTAAAGCCTCCCTTCACTGTCACTGTCCAAGCTTGCTTGGCCGTGGCAAATGAACCTTAGGACTTAAACGGTGGGGCCAGTTCTGTGCACGCTGTGCCTCACCTAAACAATCCACTGCGCAGGCTGGAAGGGCAAACCCACGTGGGGAGAGCCCTGCCCAAATCTTCAGTCACGAAGATTGGCCATTATATTATTGTATCATATATTTCCAATCCTTCTTTTTGTAAAGCAGGGATAACATATCACTTGAAATAATAAAATTAAACAAATTTATTTGTTACTCAGGCTGATTGTCTGAGGATGTGCCCATGTCCTTGACATTTATTTTGGTGTGATAGTCTGCCATTTGCAAGGTATATCATGTGCAATCACAAATAACGCTCATGCTTAAGGATAGGTGCTCTTATCAACCTCAAAGTACTTACAAATTATGGTTGTTTTCTTTATTAGTTCATTCAAATCAACTTGAAAAGGCTGCTGAAGGATGTCCTACAGCAAAACAACCAGTATCCTTTGAGACATTGATGGTTTCTTTCCTGTAACTCCCTTCTCCCATGATTCACATTGAATGCATCCTAACAACACTCCTGACTTTCTTGTCTCCTTCCCAGTACGTCAATTGCTAATTAATCAAATACTGATTTTAATTAGAAACATTTTCTCATTAATTTGAAAGATGATTGAAAGAGATTCAACTCAAGCATTACCTTCTGTTCTTCTAAATAAAACTCTGTGGCAAAACTGCTGTTTCAAAAGAGTATGATAACAAGCTCATGGATCTACTAATGTTGAAACAAAACCCTTAAACCAAAACCTTCAAAAGCAGTACTTTTGTAATACTTCACCAAATCAACAAAAATGCAGTAAAACTGCAACTTCAAGAGCATTCAAAGATAAGAATTGCTTGCCAACTTTAATTCACTGTGTTTTGCTGGCTGTCTCACCAGTCTAACACAAGCATATGATCACTCTGACAACATTTGCAAACATGCAAAGCGCAGAGTAACCTCGGGGTTACTACACTGTGGTACTAGATGCTCAAGATTAAAAAAAACCCAAACAAACAAAAAAAAAGAATTGCACCATAAAGTGGATTAGTTTGGCACTCATGGAATGCCTGGACTTTGTTTTATATTTAGGCAGAAGTCTAAGAAAATTTGCTGTCCAACACTGAGCTCTAATCTAGTCAAGGGCTCTTGCTAGCATAGAGCTGGAGTTGATTGTCTTGGCACAGCCAAGTGTCTTTAAAGCATTTAAGGACTCGCTGTGAGCCTGATAATTCCCCCTCCCTGCAAAGGACAGGCACCAAAACCAATCTGTAGTGAATAAAATTTCAGGTTTCCTAATAACAAACAATCGCAATCAAAAATCCCAGCAGCAAGTTCATTAAATTTCCAAAAATACAGAGCTGGGTCACAGAGGTCAAAAGATGAGATGTATGCTTAATTATTAAAATCATTCAAGTAATTATTCTAATCAGATCAATTAGTTTAGATACTAAAGAGACATCATCTCCTCCCTTTTCCTGTCCACCTGCAGTACCGGTCAGAACCTACAGGATCTCAAGTTTGCTGATCACAATCCCACATTTTAAAGTGAGGATTCACAGAACACCTAAAAATGTTGGGCACGGGCTCCCTGTGACCTCCCTTGAGACCTACAGCCTCTAACTTTTAGGGCCTATATATGCTGAACTTCCATGTTTACAGTGTTATCACCGTGATCCATACAGATGTTGAACGAAAATTCCAAAGAGCTACCCTTAAGAAAAAGATTTCCAGATTGAAAGCCCATTAAAGGATTGTTTTAGCAAGAACTTTCAATGTTCTTACAAAGCTCTCTATGTAAATCACCAACATAATTGAAAAAGCTAATTGAGGTTTTGATGTATGAGATATGGTTTCTGGCAGAACAGATGTTAAGAGCTTTATTTCATAATATATTTATTTTACTAAATGTCATACAGTTTGTCTTAAAACTGAGTTTTCTTTTTGTGTTCCAGAGTTTATTCCAAGAGCAGAGCCTGTTTGTTCAATTTGTCCCTGCTTTTAAAACCTATATCCTTCCGTAACTAAGAAATAAATGTATTTGGAATAATGGATGTGGTTGGACTACAAGAAATGCAACAAGGTGGTGTTGGTTTGTGTTCTGTATTTTCCTCCTTCAATGCTCAGAAGTCAAAATTGGCTCCAGCGATTGAAATACTCAGCCATAATAGAGCAATGTCATCATCACTTTGAGAGCAGACAGAACTCTATAGATTTAAATAGGAAACTACAAAAGCTTTCAACAACACAATTGCAATTTTACCTTCAAATCAGGTATTTGGAGCTACATTATTCTTCTGATTACTGAATTCAAGTTAAAGGACATTAAAAACAATAAACTTTATTATTTTCTCTTCATGGCTGGTTGTTTTCTGGTTGAGCACACTGACAGCAGCATAAAGCCACATTTCTCTATTAAAATGTCAAAGCTCTTTTTCACTAAATTTCCCTGAACACCAAAGAAGGTTTCAGAAGAAAAACCTGACCATCAGTTGGATTTCCAACCATTAAATAGGCAAATTAATTGGAAGAAACTGAGAGTTGAAGAGAACTATTGTGCTGCACTGCAGTTTTCTTTTCCTTTTCTAAAACTGTTGATTATTCAATGGCCATAAAATACCATCCACAGACAAAAAGGCACCAATTCCATATAATGCATATTTAATGAAATAATAAAATCATCTGAACCAAAAGTAGTATTAATATTAAAATGAAACCATACACAGCTCTAATAACTCCATAACTTTGTGTAGCACTTTGCCAAGCCTAAACCAAAACAGACACCTATTCTAAAATCTAAATGCAAGCAATGAAACATGATGAAATTCAAAATAAAAGTCAAAATATAAAAATCTAGGCAAAAAAACCCAGAAAAGAATGAGTGAAATCACAATTTCATCAACATTCCTATAAAATCATCCCAGCACAGTAAATAAGGCCAGACTATATAAATTGGAAGTATGTTTTTGTTATTTGTTTTATTTTAAAATATGTTTTCCTGACCTAATAGAAGAAAGAAGATGGAAGACAAGAAAGGCAAGGAGAAGACTATGGAGTAAGGAAAACTCATGCAGGTTCCTTTCAATACCCATGTAAATGCAGAGGTACAAGAAAAAGGAAATTAATATATTTTCACCTAAACTCTAGACAATTTCCTGCACAAAATATATTTTTATTTCAGAAGATGTTTTTATTTCAGAAGATAAGAATATTCTTCCACTACAGCAGGATGATATTGCCCTTGGATCACCTGGGCCAGTAATGGTAAAACACCATGGACCAGAGGTGAAGAATCTGCTTCAACTTTGGGTGCAAAAGGATGAACCAAACTCCTCCATTGACCTTTTTTTGCCAAAAAATTAGATGAAGACCACTAAAATGACTCTTTGGAAGGACTCAGTTTTTTTAAGGAATGTAGAAATATTTTGCTGAAGGAACCCAACTCCTATCAACAAAAAGTTATACATCAGAAAACTTCCCAGTTAGGATTTAATTTTCCTTTCCTACAAATGCCGGTATCCCCAGGGCTCACTAACCAATAGAAAAAAAACAACAAACAACCCAAACAACAAAGCAAAAAAACAACCTACCCACAGGTGTTAGAATTTTCTTTTACTTTCAGAAGTCATGATAATAGAACAAAGTAAAGTCAACATTCATATTTTGCTTAAGAGAGGTGATAATGGACCCTCTACCTTGTCAATCTGGTGTGTAACAACATTTTTCAGCTGACTACCCCAAACTAATTTATGCTGAGAATGGAGCTCAGTGCACCTCATCATTATAGTCTGGCCATGCAATTCAAAGATAAATACACACATTTTTATCTCTGACTAGGATAAATCTGGAGTAAGCCTCCTGAAATTAATTGGGGTTACTGCAGTCTTACTCTGATGTCATTCAGATCTGTGCATAGTCTAGAATAAATACAGGATATTTGCACAATGGTAAATGAATTCTACTGCAGGAAGGGATTCAGATATTTGTGAACAGCAGGAAAGTTCATCACCTAAAAAAGAGATTGGCAATGACCACCTAAGAATAGAGGACATTATTAGGCCTTGTACATATATTCAATTGCCCCTGCAGAGGGGTGACTGTTGCCTGAGTGTTGGTCTCTAAGAATAATAAGGCTGACTTTGAATCAGAGTCTTAGTCCTCCTAGGAAAGTTCTAACTGCAAGTTCTAGACTTCGAACTTACAAAAGCAAAACACTCAGTTATCCCAGTCTCACACATTAGCCCATGGGGGGGCTGCATTCCTCACTTCTACAGCACCATCAGCAATGAACACTTTCAAATGCATAGAATCAAACTCAGTTTAGCAAATGGTACCTACACTTCAGGCTACGTCTGAAGAGAAAATACTTCAGCTATTCCATGAAAAAAAAATAGTCATATTGTATAAATTAAACCAAAAGGGTTTGTTAGGAGTTTGGAAGGTGAGACAATACGACAGTGTACCTTCTGTGTAAATGTTAGAGTAACTGTTCCTCTCGACTGCTATGTAAAATTCAATAAACAGCTTTGGCAGGAGGAGTCTCTCCTGATATTGAGGGAATTTCACATGTATGACTTTAGGTAGAGTCTGCTATGTGTGTAAGAACAGTGTGTGTGATACATAATAATAATGGCCAATCTTCATGAACGAAGATTTGGGGAGGGGTCACCCCACGTGTGCCCTTCCAGCCTGTGCAGTGGATTGTTTAGCTGAGGCTCAGCCTGCACAGAACTGGCCCCACCGTTTAAGTCCTAAGATTCATTTGCCACGGCCGAGCGAGCTTGGACAGTGACAGTGACAGTCCTTGGGACTCTCTACAGCACCCAGTACTAACCAGGGCTGACCCTGCTGAACATCCAAGATCTGATGGGATCAGACGGCATGGAGGCTTTAACTGCCGGGGACGGTCCCTACTGAGACTCGAACTCGCGACTCTGGGATTCAGAGACCAAAGTGCTCTCCATTACACCACGGGACCGCCCCGTGTGATATTCCAAAGGACATCAATATCAAGCAGTTGGGACCAGCACAGGTTCCACTGGTGCTGATGCTTCCCTTTCATGTGGTTAACAATTTTAATAAAAACGATTAAATCCCAAAGAGAGTTTAACTCTATCACTCAATATAACTGACACTGCAGGAAGTGCAATATGCAGTTAGAAAGAAAATTAACTGTGTTCTATACGGCATATCCATCACACATGAGCAGTGTAACAACTTTGGATAATCACAACTGCTCTTTTCATTTAGCTAAAAATAAATATTGAAAACAGAAGGTAATCAACTATACTGTGGGAAAAAATATTCTCTCCATCTTAAATCATACTGACATCCAACTAACTATCGAGATGCTCATGAGCAAATCTCCCCACTAAGAGATGAAAGACAGGAGCCTCAACACATTCCCAGGAGGAAGGAGCATGGGAAACATCTGCATTTCTAAATGTATCAATTATTGTGCCTCAGTTTCCAGTCTAACTTCTGGCATTGTCTTTCCAAACAGGAAAATATATTTTTCAGTCATTTGTTGCCAGACTAACACATTGAAATAAATTGCTTGCACATAATGAAAACCTAACTGAAAATAAAACACATTTTAAAAGCCCCAACAATTAAAATGTAGAGACAGCACCACTGTGTGTTGCAGAAAACTGACAGTTCCCTGGACAGAAGATTCATTGATTAAATAAATGTCTGATCTATAAATGAAGAGTTCACCACAACATCTGATAAAAACAGCATAAGACTTCCAAGTGAACTAAGATTAGAATAACAGGTTACCCTGGTTACAGCTGCTGGTGGAGTTCAAAAGCAGCTGGAATTAGCCTGAATCACCCATTGCATGCCTTAGCCAGCATATGAAAGAATAAAGCTTGCCAAGGAATCACCACTTGGGAAGGTATTTCTGTTCTGAGCCGCTGTTTCATTAAATGTAAACAATTTTTTAATTAGTTTTTTTCAATGACTTGAGGTTGACATATTATTGATAGCACCCCAATTGTTATTTGCAAATAAGAGAAGGCTTTGTTAAATAAGTTATAGAAGACTTTGTAATTAATTTTGGTGTGATCTACTCTCGATAAATCCTTTGGGAAATTAACTCAGCTAGATACTAACACAACTATTTGTATTAAACTCTCTCTAATCTCCTACAGATAAGTTTACTTTGATAAAATATATGGACTAGGAAGATTTCACAAAGTTGGATTTCAACTAACTATTACAAAATTTATGAAACCTGCTGAAAGTAAAACCCCTTTTGTTAATAATACTTAAGCAATTGTGAAAGAATTTAACAGCTGTACAGCAATAAGAGATCAGAGAGATGGGAATGTTCACTGTACTAACATCCTGAGTACAAACACACACATGAGAGGAGGGTGGAAAAATTTTGTTCTCTTTTCTTTAGAACATGTAGCAAATTGTATTTTTTGGAGACATTTTCCTGGAGTATAACAATTAATTAATTTGAAAAAAGGCAGAAATATCAGGTAAAAGCTTAGAAGAACATGGTTGGTTAAAGACTTGGGTGGAAGAGGACCCCAAGAAAGCTGGTAGATTTTCAAAGATTTCTTTCATCCAAGCTCAGGAATGATACAATCCAACCAAAGAAAGCTGAGCAAAAATGCCAGAGGCCTGTGGGGATGAGCAAGGAACTCCTGGACAAACTCAATACACAAAAAGGAAGCCTAGAGGGGATAGACGCAAGGACAGGTAGCCTGAGAGGAATTAAAAGAAAAAGGATCTAAGCAGCCAAGGATCAGATAACAAAAGCTAAAGCCCTGATATAATTTAATCTGGCCAGGAATATCAGGGACAACATGAAAAATATCGCTAGGAATGTCAGTGATGAAAGAAAGTCTAGGGGAAATGCTGACCCCTTCTAGAAGCATATGGGGGACCTGGTTATGTGGGATATGGAGAAGGGTGAGGTGTTCAATGCCCTGGGCTGCAGCAGAAGCAGAGTGACTTGTGGGTGCAAGGAGGGAATTCTCCCCCTCTCCTCTACTCTCATGGGGTTCCACCCAGAGGACAGCACTACATCCAGCTCTACATGCAGTGCTGACCTCAGTAATGGTTTTCAGAAAGCATTTTTTTCTTGTAATACGCAGTTGAGGGACTTATCTTAGAAGAGAGTTACATGTGAAATTTCCTACTGAATTTTCAGGTCATCACATCCCTGTCCAAATTTTTGTCCTTAAACATCCATATCGTTGCTGCCTTTGATGGATTGAATAGACCTGTCAAAATTACTTCCTGTCACAATAAACATGCTGGTGTGTAACAGTGGAATAATGCTTTTGATGGTAGCTGTCCCCATCCTGCAACACTGATTTTGTCTCTTGCAGTTCCTAGTAAACCTGGAGTATCAAGAGATGGAAAAATATTGACAAATAAAATTTAAATTCTGGAATACAGTGGATTTTGAGCATTTACAGAAGGTAACTTCATAGTAATGAGAACTATGTAATCAAACCTGTAGTCTTAAAAACAAGAGTAATTTTATAATCACTGAAAAAAACACTAGCAAGCTTAAGTGCTGAGATGGTTTTCAATTACCTTTCCACAAAATATTCAGATCATTGTTTGGATACTGATTCCTATTTAAAAAGCAGCATTTCAGGCTGTTGATAACAAAAAATTACACCTTGCAACTGGAATCCATATGGAGCTGTAAATCTTGCCTTTCAATATCACAAACCCTTCATAAAAATAAGAGTATATAAATGACTCATGTCTCTGATTTATGGTTCCAGTTAAATTAAATCCAAATTAAAATCACAGAACTCTCTAGACAGACCAACCGTTATTCTAAATAACAGAATAGAAATAAACGGAGTCAAAGCAGACTTCGGAGGAAAAAAAAAAAAGAACTGTGAAAATACTGTCAATGCAATTCTTAGTAATACACACTGAGGGTTTGAATGTTCCTACACACTAAGGGACTGAACATTAACAGGGATAAATGGAAAAGATCCATTTGCTGCCATGTTAATACAGCAATTTCAGCCATTTCAGAAATCTAACACGCAGCAAAGATTCTCTCTTTTAAAAGATGTTAAATATTTATCAAGAAAATCAATGTCTTTTTTTCTAGAGCTAACTCATCTTCATTGATACACCTCCCTGTGGTATGGGAGAGGTCCTGACAGAAAGATTTAATGCTGAAGAAAAAAGATTAAATGAGACATTTAAATAGAGTAGAAGAATTGCACAGGGATTTACTTAATGTCAGCCTTTGGTGTGCCCTGAGCTCAAACCACTCTGAGGATCAAGCTCTCTCAGCTTCACCAGCTCTTCTGGCCATTATTCATGAGCTAACATTATAAACGATCCTCCTTGGCAAAAAGGCAAAAAAATGAGACCAAACACAGTGTTCTTTCTATGTGGAAGCCCCATAATGAAAGCAATCTGAAGATCAATCAATGACAATTCTAGCTCCTACTAAAAGTCAGCAATTTTATGAATAGCAACATTTTCTCAGTCAAGACCTAACAAGGCAACCAACTCCTAGCATGCAGTCTTGCAAACATCTGTTATCAATAATAATTTCCTCCACTGTTCTTATCATTCTCCAAGAACAAAAGAAACAGCTATGGGTTTACTTGCAATTGAGGCCAGATTTGGATACATTTAAATTTTCCTCCAGTTGTCAATAGCTCATTAAATGTAACTGCTTCACAACCAAGACATGGAAATCAAACATGTAAATTAAGGCATTTTCATATTTAAACATGTGATAAAAGCCTTGGAGTTTTCAAAGTGCCAGATTGGCAGCAAAGGTTGGGGATTACCAGTCCGGTTCCTGAAGGTGACAGGGCAGGCTTGACACCTGTGTGCCAGAGCAATGCTAAAGTTCCTCAGAGTTCCATGAGAGCCCAGCACTCATAACTTACTAAGCTTTTCCCTTGCGCCTACAAGTGTGTGGTTCCTTTCAAAGACCATTTGATGATGATTTCTTATGCTTCTTCAAGTCCATATTTCCCACTCTCCTAGATATCCTACAGTCAAAGGACTAAGTTGGAAGAATTTATTCTACAATTTTGCTATTGAAGCACAGCAAATGAATTTTTTCTACACCTTTGCTATTGAAGCAGAGAAAATATGAACTCGGTGTAAGATTCTAAGGTAGTGAAACAAAGGTTAAACAGCCTAAGCTTGTAAAGCAGCTCCTGGGAGAGGTCTCTAAGAGGGCACATCTTGGGTTTCTGTTTCCAGCTTCAGGAATTACCACATATTTCAATAAACAAGTGTCCAACAACTCCTTATGATAACATATATTCTTCTCACACAAACACTTCCATTTCAACAATCCTTTTCTCCTGCTGCTCAGTTGTCTCTTTGCAGCTATTTCTAGACCACGGTTGTAGGTTTTACTCTCCATTTTATTCCCTCATTTAGGACCTCCTGACTTCACTATATTTACACAGAACCCCTTCTTTTCCCCTCTATCCTGGCAATTAATGTTTGGAACTACCTGTAAAGGAAGCTTCCCAGTGAGACCATTGACAGGACTCTCTGGCAGCCACACTTACACCACCCAGACTGTCCCTGCTGGGGCTGCAGTCCCTCTGAAGTGGCTCCAGTGACCCGAGGGGTCCCCCTTGCCTCCCCGCACACCCCACACTCCCAGTCACACCAGGTTTCCTCACCAGCTCCACCCCAGGTTTCCCAGGGTAGAGCCTCAGATGTCTCATTCCATAAAGCAATGTATTCATGGCACGGTAACACTGAAAAACCCCAAGCTGGTTCCTCTGAGGAGGGACCCCAAACCAAGGACTCCCTGGGCAGTCCCCTAGCAGACCAAGTGTGCAAAAATCTGGAATCCTCAGCTCTTGCCATTTCTCTGTGTGCCTTTTCACCCGGCTGAGCCACAGGTGGGTGCCCTTTGTTATCCAAAGAGTCACCAGTTCATGGCCTCTTGTCTCAGGCTCCTGTTCCCTAGAACTCAACCTGCAGCTGCACTCCGAGCTCCCTGCACTGAAGGGATTCCTCAATGCTACCCTTTGCTAGATCCCCTAAAAGATCTGCTCTTCCCTCTCAGGGTGGATGTAAACTATCTATGTAGCTTTATGCCAAACAAACAGGAACAGAGGTCAGCAGAGCAGCCTGTACTGTCTAAAGGTAATCTAACTACTCAAGCTAAAGTTTAGTAGCAAAGCATCCTCTAGCAAATGAAAAACTTATTTTTAAGTGAGAAATCAGCAAATAGACTCAACCAGTAAACTCTCACAAGTGTGACAGACCCATTTGCACCTCAAATGCACTTTGCAAAGCAAAAAAGATAACAGTTTATGCTCAGCAAGTGTTGTGAGACATTATCTTCTTCTCACTGTAAATGTAACTTGGAAACAGCCAATGAACATATCAGCAAGCTGCAGAAACAGAGTTGCTCCACAAGAGTAGACAGAGCAGGAGCTGAAGTTGATCACCGTGTGGAGGGAACAGCAATCCTACCTGCCAGGGTTCACTGCCAAAGTATCCAAGCAGGGCTAGGCTGTGGACAGTAACACGCTCCAGTGGCCATCCAGTGATCATCAGACAAGACCAGACAACAAACCAAGTCTAAGGCAAATTCTGGAATCCCAACTGGCAAGCTGGGACAGCAAGAGACAGGACTAGCTACTCCACAGCTTGGAAAAGCAGCAGGAACCATGACCACAGCTCTTGAAGGGGGAGAAAATCAGAGGGGTTGTGGGTGGTGCTCCCAGGTGAGGCTGCTCCAGGCAATCAAACCCTGCTGGTGTGCCCAGGGCCCCAGGAAAAGGCTCTCCAGCAGAGAGCAGTGTCCTTCACTAGCCAATGGTGTCAGCTCCATCCCAGTAGGAACCATTAGGATGTGAACAGGATGGGGTTTGCCTTGGGAAATGTGCCCTGGAAAATGCCACACCTCGGTCCCATGACAACTCCATCAGTGGTTCCTCAGGTCTCCTTGCACAGTGGGCACCAGGAACTGCCAGCACCTTCTTAAAGATGCCTGGTTTGAGGCAGGGAGTTGAAAAGGGGCACTGTTGATCTTGACTCTTTATTCCCTATACATCTTTACATTGTTAGCAAACCTTACTGATTTCTTAAACAGAGTAACCTTCTTTAAAACTAATGGGTTAGGATGAACAGTCTTCCTAGACAAATAACTTATACATACCAAATTATGGCTTGGCAACAATTCATCTTTCTTTTCCTTATTCAAAGCATTCTCTGCCTGGTACCTTATTGAAATAACGTAACCTATTACTTCTAAGGAGCTAAAAAAGGTTTCATAGCAGCTGAAAATCTGCCTGTAGTCTGCATTTTAGCTCCTAAAACAATTCAGATATAATGCTGTACTGCAGGTTTTTCATCTAGAGACAGAACATCTTTAGAAGAAAATAAAAGCTGCCAAAAATAAAGATTCTAACCAATACAATCTGGCTTGATAAATGTAGGCATGGAAAGAAATTTTCTAATATTCTGCACCATATCTAAGTGAACTGGAGATAGAAGTAAAAGATTACTTTCCACTATAGGTTTAATCTGAATCTCATTTTGTTCCTGGGTGAAAAAGAAAGGCCAAGAGAAAATAGGAGAAGTGGGGGACCTGAACATATAATTTTGGTAGAATAATAATTTTCATCAGAAATACATCTATGATAAAGTGATAGTTTTTAGAAGTTATTAGTTCTGCCTGTGATGCAGTCTCATTATTGTATGTGTAATGTTTTCTATTTCAAACATGTTAAAAGTTATTAGATGAAAGGAAAAGCAAATCACACACCACTCCAAAGTATCTTTTGAATCATTTTTTTTTCAAAGTAAAGAGCATTGAAAACTGTAATTTAGTCCTGACTTTACAAATTCCTCACTAAAGTATCATGAATATGATTTTTTAAAATCTACTTGCAATTACAAGTACATAGTTCACTTGCTTTATGCCAGGAAATCTACAGAAAGGAAAACAATTAGCAAAGATAAATTTCTCTAAATAAAACTCTCACTGTTTTAACTCTCACTGTTCATAACTTATTGGTGTAACATTATAGACACAGATGGTTCCATGAGCAAATTCACACTCTTAAATATTTGAGAAAATAATAATTACTTAGCAGGTTTCTGAGAACATTCACTGACCTAAAAAATAAAAATCCAGTCAGGCTTCTGCTTTCATTTCACAATCCTTACATACCAGGGATATTCAGTCTTACTTGATTATCAAGAAGGTATCATTGTCCCCTGTCCTTAGCACCTAAGATTCATCACCACCTGACTGACATCCAGATCCAGTTTTTGTTAGTTAAGCTTACTTAGGGAATTTGTTATTATTACCCTATGAGTGCAACAAGAACAGTTTATGATTTCATTTCTCTAAGCTACACTTACTGCAGAAAGATTTCACCAACCTTCATTAAAGCCCTGACCTTTAAAGGCAACTTGGTGCATCAACAAAGCAGTATTATTATTATTTTTTGAAAAGAGGGGAAAATACCTGCCCTCTAATAGAAACAAAGAAGGAAAAAAAATTTTTTGAAATATTAAGATGTGTCTGCAGTGAACCATTTAAATGCCAGTAGCAAAAGAGAGCTTTATAGAAAGGAGGATGAGAAAATCATTTAGCAGTCAGTACAAAGTGTTTATGTGTGAAGACTTTCCCTTGTAGCTTTGTGGTTACAGAAAACAAGCAGCAGTTGGAGGATACAGACAAGGGAAAGCAACTTAGTGAAGGAACTCATTGCTGTTTAATGTGTTACTGGTGTAATTGGCCTCCACATGCCCTAGTGGGAGCAAAACATGTTAACATTTGTCTTAAGGGTTTTCCTTCCCATACAAGTTGAGCTAAATAAAAGTATAAATACCGGTAACATGCACACACTCCACTGATAATCAGCAATTTTTTAACTGCTGTGAACATCTGTGCTCACCCTGCAGCCGTCAGCATTATACTCTAAATATTAGTTTGTTTGAAAATTGATTTAGTCACATTTTGCCAAGGTTTACCTTTTTTTTTCTTTCAGACCTTTGTTTCACTGAGTCCTGTTCAGAGGATGCAGAATCTAATTGAGAAAGTACTTAAGGAGGTTTTACATGTAACTTTGCAGAAACTATACTGAAAATAATAAAAGCTAATAAGCCAAGAGTGGGGGAAAATGGAATAAATTTGAGGCAAATAGTTTTCATAATGGAAGAAATATGCTGCTCTTTAGTCTCAAATTACTCTAGTGTTTCACTGTTATAGTTACTTTTTCAGTCTTTGCAAAGTAAGGAAATGCTATTTCTTCCATTTTATGGAGGAAGAATTGAAACACTACATGGGAAAATTACTTGGAAGTATCAATATTGCTCTGGAGTACCAACTTGAAACCATTTAAGAAATAAAAATCACTTAGTTTGCTTTCAGCTTTCTTTCTGCTTGTTGAGTTATATGAAAGATTCCAGTGTCTGCCCCACAGACAAGAGTCCCCTCTCTTAGTAATATTCCTTTGTCTTTTTCTGATGACAGACAAGATGTGGCAGCTGCATCAAAAATTTACTTATAAAGTTAGTCCAGGAGACCAGAAGTCACACAAATAGTTGTTGTATGACTACAGCGAAATAACAGAGCATGTGGGTTTACAGAGGCATCATCTGAACACTTTCTGCTACCATTAAATTCACTTCTCAAATAGAAAAGGAATTCAGCAGGGTAAGATATCCCCTATTGCCTGTCATTACATGGCAACACACAGCTCCACAGAGAATGGGCTGTTGCTGCTGCTTTCTTAGGGCTGTTCATTATCCCCAGGCATGCTGCAGTGGCAGAGGACTGCAGGTGATTAATGATTTTACCCGCTGCAAAAGAGCAATTGGAGAAATGTCCACTTCATTTCTTATTGGAGATACACTACTGAAGTGTAACTATCCAAGTGTTTGTAGAGGAGGACATTTTGTAATCAATAAGGAATAGACACAGTGACCTTAAAAGCCATATAATCTGGAATTTAGAAGTAGAACCTTTTATGAACTGACGGACTTTCCCCCAGTGCTGATTTGAGTTACAGAATAGCTTCATCTTTCAGACAAAGTTGTTTTGGAAGTATTTTGTCAAAGAAAGAGCTCTTCTATCTATGCTGACAATAGACCCCCCAGAGTGAGAGGAGTATGCCACATGTATTACACATTGTGGCTTTTCTACTCCTGCAGCAACTCCAACTTTAGCATCATGCTGGATTTTGTTTTGGCTGAATGACTTGGTTCAGGTCTATGTAATTCAGGACATATTGGTGAGGCCAAACTTTTCTGTAGGTCTCGGTGAGGCCAAACTTCCTTTTTCATAAATACCAATGGTTTTGTACATACAAAGTGACCTGCAGCTGCCTGGGAGTTTCCACACTGCCAGCAAATTCCTGTATGTCAGAGACAGAATTCTCATTTCTTATAAAGGAGAGAGAGCATAACTGCAAACCCCAGAGCTCAGACACTATGGCATTCATCTAACACATTAACGTACATGTTCAGGCTATTAATCTAGAGCAGTAATTAAATTCTGAGTCTCCCCTATGACAAATTCCAAATATTTTAAGTGCCAGGTACCTGGCTGTTCTCAGGTAGATAGGTTTCTGTCTCCTTCTCATTGTTGACAATGGCCATTTTGTGAATGTCTTTTTCTGTCCCTCATTTTGACCAGGTCTTCCATTCTACATCCACCCAAACTCTGGGATCAGGAAAAATTCACTTCAGGGGATTCAGCAATTTTCAAACAGAAAACCTCTAAATCTTTTACAGAACAATCCCAGGTGATTCTAGTTGTGAACATTTATTACCCTGAAGGCTTCCACTTCACTGAATTTCAAAAGTCTTTTGCAAGCAGATGAGGTGCTGAAAACATTAAGATAAAGGTTACAAGAACCCTCTGTAATAAGAAGTGGCAGGCAGCCTAAGAATAAGAATTGCTACTCCTTCCTTCAACAAAAATTACCTAGGATAGCACTGTAATAATGATGGCATTAGTGAACAGGAATGTCTCCAATTCCCAGATGAACTGTCGTCTTGTAACCTACAGATTTGTATGGGATAATTCCCTCTTTTGCTGGCATTCACATCCAAGTGTCCCAGCAGTTATCCCTGCAGTCCCAAGAACGGCAGAGAACAGCCCTACACAAATCCTTCCTGCCCCAGCTGCAGCCTCACTTATCATAAACTAATATCAGTAAAACTAGCACAACTCCTAAAGCATAATCTGATTAATTACCAACATCATGTATAGTGGGTTTGTGCCAGCTTTCAGGTCATCATCACAATAATCATAAAAAGGGCATTGTCTAGCCATGCCCTGAGGCATCCACAGGACTATTTCCAAGTGTGAGCCATCATTTCTATTTAAATTCACTTCCAGGGGGTTAGATTTGAGTCAGGACATTTCTTTTCCACCATGAGTCAAAACTGCTAAATCCCACACCCATTTTGAGCTGTGAAATTCCTCTGACTCCTGTGGAGCAGTTTCTGTCATACACTCATGTGAACGATATCAGAATTAGACAAAACCTTTCTGATCAGTCACTCCTGCTTCTCTCCTGTGTCACTGCCATTGGTGCTGCCACAGAGTCTTCAGGTCTTGCTGACACACTGCCTGAGCTTCCCTTACAGCAATTCAGCTACAGTAGATCCTGCAAAACCATGGCACTTTGACATCACATTTCTTTTCCCCTACTTTGTCCTTTTTTAATGAAATAATTTGTTTTCCTGAAATTATTCTTTCAATATCTCTCAGAAATCTCACAGTATATCCCCCATAATACTCCCTATCTAATTCCTTTCCTCAACTTTTTTCAATCTTAATAAAGCAATGGGTGAAACAAATTTACTGGGAAATAAAGAAAAATATATCTCCTCAGCCTCTGATTGCCTTGTCATTGCATTCTCTTAAACTGCCCACTGGATCTCTCCCTCTTTTTAAATTCATGGGTATCTACTTGTTCCCTCCCAGACTTGACCTTTCAGTGAAATGGAAATTAATCTGGATTTTCATCCTTCTGGGTCCTGTGATGTTTCAGCAAAAGCAAAGTTAGTTATCCCTAGCAAAAATTGACAACCCCACAACATTATAAGAGTGCATTTCCTTCATGTTTCTATAATACTGTAATACAATATTTTGCTTTGCATTTTTGCTTGGTAAGAGAAACTATTTGTACAGCTTTTCCTTTCATCTCAACCAAAGAAAATCATGTGTCTAGTACCTGTCATATATACACGGCCATACTGGCAGGAAACTTGCATAAAACACATTTGCCTGTTTTATCTAAATAATCCCATTACCTGCCAGCAAAAAGTGTAAACAATGTGACACACAGAAACAGAAATCAAACTGGATTTGTGTCAGTAATCTAGGGAGGAAAACACTAACTTCTGTCTCAGAGTATGGGAAATAAACCCAGCAGGTATGTTGGACTCTAACTTTGTTCACATCAAAGCCAGGCTGCAGGAGCAGTTCATGGAATTTCTCTGTGAACCAATCTAAAGTTTGGATATTGGCAGAAAAACAGGTGGCTGAAGAGAGCTGGTAGAGACTAAATACCCAATTTTAGGGTAACTTAAGCATAATGACATGAATTCTCCTATTTCTAACTTTGTAGTTTTTATTTTATCAATTTAATATGTGGTATTTTAAGGGAGAGACAAGATAGAAGGGTAATGTGTAAGGAAAGCACCCAGTAACTTTCCAGCCTTGTCCAAATCTGTCGTAACTGGCTTCTCAATCCACACCTTACAAATTGGTGTCAAATCCAAAAGTGCTTCTCCTCTCTGCCCCAGTTTTGGGAGGAAATGATTGCTGATTTCAAAGCAGGCAAAGTGAGGCAAAGAGGTATTGGGAATCTGTAGGCACCTCGGAGTGAGAAGTGATGTCAAACGAAGACAATAGTGAACCAAGAGGATGAAAACAGTAAAGAGAACAATGAAAAGAGAATGTCAAAGGAAGAACAAATGGAGGTCTTCAATAACTAAATACAAACTGGGCCATGTAGGCTGGGAGGTAATTAGTCTGATGAAAACTAACCCAGAGATCTTGTGTCACTTCCTACATTATTTATTACCTAGTCTTTTCTTGAACAGCATGTGTGTCAAACTGGATGTTGGTCCAGACCAACATCTAGGGGCAAGAGACTTAAGAGGCAAGCCTGTTACAGGACACACATATACACATAAGAGAAATCAAAATGACAGTGCTGTATTTCTATTGAAGGATGTAATATGTGGCAGTGAAGGAATCCCCCTGGCCAAGCAGCTTTCACTGAAGCTCTGATAAAAGAGCTTTGTGCTTCTGAAGGGTTCAACTTAAAAAGAAAGAAGTTATATGTAAAGCTGCAGGCAACATCCAACATCCCATACTGTAAAACAGGTCTCAGTAAACAAGGATGGTTACGTAGCTCACAATGTGACCCAAGCTTTTATGATATTTAAATTCTGAACACCATTTAAAGCCAAATAACATAATGACTCTGTCACAGGGCAGAGATAAAAAGTGCAGTCCCTAAACAACAAACAGCCTAAATATGGGATTCGGATAGTCATAAGAGCAACTTGTACTTAGCACAATACCCTGCTCTGGGTTTCACACCTCAAACACTTTCATCTATCCCATTAGATTACTACAAATGGAAACAAACATTAAAATGTATCCACTGTTCTCCTGCATTTTTAATTCAGTCCAAGCACGAGTTGAATATGAAAATGTGAAAATCAGTTTTCACCTTGTGCTGTAAGAGTGAATGGAGTTGCTCCCTGAAAAAGATCTCTTTGTGAAAGGCCTTATCCTGGCAGAAAAACTGTGAAATAGAGGGTGAACACACAGGTGAATGGATAATAGAAATGCTTTTGAGAGCAAAGAATGAACAAAAGGAGCTAATACATTATTCTGTATGTAGTGTCTTTGGATTTTGCATAGCATTTCAGATGGAAGCAGGAAGTCTCAAATATTTAACACTATACCTCTGTGTTGCCCTAGCTATCATTCCTGAGTTCTTTCCTCTCTTTGAAGTTACCGCACTACAGGTACAATAAAATATACTCAGGATAGGATTGTTTTACATGTCTTTCCCAGGAACCACACCTAAAGCCACTCCAGAGAGGAGTGCATGACTGAGCACACTGGGGATGTCACTGGCAGCCTTAACAAGCAGAGTGTTAAAACTTCAGTGCCTAATAAAGCAGCCCACTGACTTAATGGTGCTTCTCACTGTAGGCAGAGTATTTCTGTGGTCTGTGCATATTCCCAAGGCACTTGGCACACTATAAGTGGTATCATCAAATGGTTTAAGACTTTCTTACACCGGCCAGAAATGTAAAACTCCAAGAGACAACTGTAACTCCTTCTCTCCTTCAGTCTCACCAAATTGACATGAGCTTCATTAAATAGGAATGAAAAAAAAAAAACCAACACAAAGAAAACCACGCCAACATTCTGCCAGATCATAAACAGAGGGAATGATAAGGCTCCAGGACCTGAGAGGGGTGGGAAACAAGTCCTGTGGTGGTAGTGAAGGAAGGGTGAAAGGAAGAGCTGATTGACATTCTTTAAGGACACCTTTGATAGGTGAGAGACATTGAGAACCAAGGGAAACAGACTTTTAGCTTTCCCCATATCACGGAGGAAAAGTCAAGCTTTTTGATCATATACCACTCAAATTGCAACATGCTGTGACTTCACAACACAATTTGAGGAACACTTCCCCATTGGTTCTCCAAGAACAGGGAGGAGGAAGATGTTAATAGAAATAGAGATGTCAGGAAGAAATCCCTAGGCCTAGTGAAAAGGCTGGAACTGCCTTTTATCAGTTCATCTGGTTAATCCAATTTAGACAGTTATTCCTGCAAAAGTAATCTAATTTATATCTGCTTGTTCCTGAAGAAAAAAA